>CAUYRT010051079.1:0-19881 GCA_963574885.1 Lepilemur ruficaudatus
AGTATATGCTGTAGAATGGAATCCTTTATTACTATGTAATGCATCTCTTTATCACTAATAATTTTCCTTGCTTTGAAATTTGTTTTGTACAAAATTAATACAGCTAATCTAATTTTCTTTCAAAATAAATAAATAAATAAAAATAATAATAATAATAAAAAAAATGATATCCCTTCTAGAGACATCATCTTTCTCCCACATTTTATTTCCAACTGGAGAGGACTTAATTTTTCATTTTTTTTATTTTTAGGGATACAAAATAGTTGTACATATTGATGGGGTACATATGATATTTTTATGCAAACACACGATATGTAATGATCAAATCAGGGTAATTAGGGTATCCATCACCTCAGGCATTTATCATTTCTTTGTATTAGGAACACTCCAATTCCACTCTTTTACTCTGTATTTGGAAAACTCTAAGAATCCCCCAAGGTACAGTTTATGTGTCACCTTCTCCAAGAAGTTCTACCTGAAACCACTCTCAGCCCATACCCAGTTTCCAGGCTCAATTAGGTGCCCTCTCCACCACCACCCTCCCCTCGCCCCTATCTTTCCTCAACATTCCCTCAGCACCCTCTGCCACGGCATACTATTGTCGGTGTCGATTATGTATCAGTTCTCCCCATTAACTGGTTTGATTTGGGGGATTTGATTTTATGTAAATGTATTCCTCCAAAATAGTAAGTGTTCAAAGAAATTTTGTAAAATGAATGAGTAACCAACAAACAAATGAACAGATGAATGACTAAGAATGTTGGCTTCTCTACTACACAATCTATGGATGCTTTATATAATTTATAAAGACTAGTCCCTTGCCAATACCAAAAAACTGATTTTGCCTCCAGTTGCAGGCATCTAAGTGTATTAGGTTAGCTAAAATTTGGGGGTCAGAATTTCAGGAACTGAGGGTTCGTTAGGCAAGAAGACTAAATAAATAAAGTGGTCTTTAACTGGGGCTTAATTAGGGGTCTCCGAACTCACTGAAATTACAGGCAAAGTATGTTTGTGTATATGCATAAGTCTGCACCTCACATGTATGTGTTCTCCCCTATCGGGTGGGTCCACAAGGGTTCTTTGAAAGGAGACTGGAGAGCAGCCAGGTCTATTTCAGACAAAGCACCATGGAAACACTTTGATAGACAATGGGGAGACTGAGGAGAGAATAGGTGATTATAAGACTGAGCTGGTAGCGCCAACGAAGGGGCAATTCACACATTTTAATTTATTATTGGGTTCTCATCTGGTGAAGTGTGTCACCATCAAATATAGCATTAAAAATATATTTATTAATTCAAGTGTGACAGGATCTAATTTTATACCCCACCTCTTTGGTAAGTAGTCTGTGTTTGCCCTTTGTGTGCTGTTGACTATAATGAGGAAAGCAGAATTGAAAAATGCAGAAAAAGGCTAACTTGATTTATGTACAAAAAATACATATTCGTGAAGGAAAGGAATAAATCCAGGAGGTAGGGGAAAGGGTCTTTTAGGATTTTGCCAGCAGTAGAAAAGGGAGATCAGAGAGCAGCAGCTTGGATGGCTAGAGTCTAGGAATGATCTGTCCAAAAAGGATTTTTAGGAAGTATAATTTTATTTCAATAGATTTAGGGGGTACACTTGAGTGTTTTATACATGGATGAGTTGTATAGTGGTGAGTTCAGGGCTGCAGGGCTGTTAGTATATTCGTCACCCGAATAGTATATTAATACATTGTACCCGACAGGTAATTTCTGATCCCTCAGTCCCCTTTTGCCCTCCCCCTTCTGAGTTTCCAAAGGCCATTATACTACTGTGTGACCATGTATACCCACCATTTAGCTCCTACTTCTAAGTGAGAACATGCAGTGTTTGTTTTTCTGTTCCTGAGATACTTCTGGACTGTGCAGGTTGGGGGGAGGTAAGAGACTAATTGACCCGTTTCAGCAGTATCACTTAGAATTATGGTTTCCAGTTCTATCCAAATTGCTGCGAAAGACAGTATTTCATTCTTTTTTATGGCTGAGTGGTATTCCATGGTGTGTATCATATTTTCTTTATCTACTCATGAGTTGATGAGCACTTAGATTGATTCCATATCTTTGTAATTGTGAATTGTGCTGTGATAAACATACAAGTGCAGATATCTTTTTGATAAAATGACTTCTTTTCCTTCAAGTAGATACCCAGTAGTGGGATTGCTGGATCAAATGTAGGTCTACTTTTAGTTCCTTGAGGAATCTCCATACTGTTTTCCTAGAGGTTGTACTAATTTACATTTCCACCAACAATATATAAACATTCCCTTTTCACTTGATTGGCACCAGTGTCTATTTTTTGACTTTTTAATTCTGACAGGGGTAAGGTGGGATCTCATTGTGGTTTTAATTTATATTTCTCTGCTGATTAGGGATGTTGAGCATTTCTTCATATATTTGTTGGCCATTTGTATACCTTCTTTTGCAAAATATCTGTTCATGTCTTTTGCCCACTTTTTAATGGGGTTATTTGTTTTTTTATTCCTGATTTGACTTCCTTGTAGATTCTGGATATTAGTTCTTTGTCAGATGTATAGATTGTGAATATTTTCTCCCATTCTATAGCTTGTCTATTTACTCTCTTGGTTATTTCTTTTGATGTGCAGAAACTTTTTAGTTTAATTAAGCCACATTTATTTATTTTTGGTTTTGTTGTAATTGCTTTTGGGATCTTAGTCATAAATTCTTTGCCTGCACCAATGTCCAGAAGTTTTTCCTAAGTTTTCTTCTAGAATTTTTTGGTGTCAGTTCTTACATTTAAGTATTTAATCCATATTGAGTTAATTTTTGTGTTTATGAGAGATAGGGATCCAGTTTCATTCTTCTCCATGTGGCTGTCCAATTTTCCCAGCACCACTTATTGAATAGAGCATCCTTTCCCTAGTGTATATTTTTGTCTCCTTTGTGAAAGATCAGTTGGTTGTAGGTATATGGTTTTATTTCTGGGTTCTCTATTCTGTTCCATTGATCTATGCGTCTGCTTTTATACCAGTATCATGCTCTTTAGGTTACTATGGCCTTGTATTATAATTTGAAATCAGGTAATGTGATGCCTCCAGATTTGTTCTTTTTGCTTAAGATTGCTTTAGCTATTTGGGTCCTTTTTTGATTCCATATGAAATGTAGAATTTTTTTCTAATTCTGTGAACAATGACATTGGTATTTTGATAGGAATTGCATTGAATCTGTAAATCACTTTGGGCAGTAAAGTGCCCAACATTTTAACAATATTGATCCTTCAATCCGTGAGCATGGGATGTTTGTCTATTCGTTTGTGTCATCTATGATTTCTTTCATCAGTGTTTTGTAGTTCTCCTTGTAGAGATCTTTTACCTCCTTGGTTAAGTATATTTCTAGGTATTTCATTTTATTTTGTTGCAGCTATTGTAAATGTTATTGAGTTCTTGATTTGATTCTCAGTTTGGCTGTTATTACTGTGTAGAAATGCTACTAATTTGTGTACATTAATTTTGTAACCTGAGACTTTACTGAATTCATTTATCAATTTGAGGAGTCTTTTTGGAGGAGCATTTAGGGTTTTCTAGATATGAGATCACATCATCAGCAAACAGGAATAGTTTGACCTCTTTTTCTCTGATTTGGATTGCCTTTATTTCTTTGTCTTACCTGAATGCTCTGGCTAGGACTTAGGAAGTATAATTTTTTTATTAAGTGTGATAAAACTTCCTTTTTACCAAGCTTCAGTAATGGCATAAATTATTTTTCAAGGTCTAAGGAGGCAGATTTATGTTTCTTATTAGCGTGAGTGCCACATCAACAGTCCTCAAAACAGAAGTATTTAGGCCCTGGGTCAGGCACGGTGACTCACGCCTGTAATCCTAGCACTCTGGGAGGCCAAGGTGGGAGGATCGCTGAAGGTCAGGAGTTTGAAACCAGCCTGAGCAAGAGCGAGACCCTGTCTCTACTAAAAAACCGAAAGAAATTAATTGGCCAACTAAAAATATATAGAAAACATTAGCTGGGCATGGTGGCGTATGCCTGTGGTCCCAGCTACTGGGGAGTCTGAGGCAGAAGGATTGCTTGAGCCCAGGAGTTTGAGGTTGCTGTGAGCTAGGCTGATACCACGACACTCTAGCCCAGGCAACAGAGTGAGACTCTGTCTCACAAAAAAAAAAAAAAAAAAAAAAAAAAAAATTATGCAGGCCCTGATTTATGTGTTCAGGTTACACAGCTTCCCTGCTTGTTCCGCCATGGGGCAGTCTGGAGTCCACACTCATACACCTATTTTTGGTCTGGGCTGGGTAGGCTGGGGGTAGATAAGAGGCTAATTGACCCCTTATCAGCGGTTTCACTAACCAACCACTCCCAGATTTTTATTTGTTTTGTGGGAGGTCTAGGTCATTCTTCAGGTGGGGAAACTTCCCCAGGTCAAACTACTAAGTCTCTGGACAAAAGAACACAAAGCGTGTTACCATTTCCTTCTGAGCAGTTTTTTTGAATGATTCTCTTTTTCTGTTAAAATACAATTCTATTAAAATAAGTAAAATTTTAAAATTGTAGTGGACATTGTGGTGTGCTATGCAGATCCAGCCCCTCCTTTCTGGCCTGAAGCACTTATTTCTCCTCCAGGGTTGAGGGTTGAGAGCTTCCAGCTAACCCTTGCCCATGTGATTATTTTCTGGATGAAGACAGCCACTTTATCCATGGTTATTTTCCCTTCGCAGGGGCTGCCCACATCCAATGACTGGTCACCGTCTCCAATTTGGCAACAGCTCTTCAGGACCATCGCTAGTTCCAGAGACCCTCACATGGTACAAGAAAGCAGACACCAAAGCTGGAGCACCTACCAACTGGCTGGAAATAAGGACCCATCATAGGTGGTTGGGGGACAGATTAAAGCCTTACACACCGTAGCAGTGGGATTGTTAACACTTTCTGTGGCCATGAAACCAATATTTAAGAAGCATGAAGAAATGAGTAATTTTAAGGACAGTGTAATCAGATGGCTGTTGCTGGGGGCAAAAAATCTTCTGGAGAAGACAAGGAAAGGCTGAGAATGATTAATCAGCAATTAAATCAACTAAACAGAAAAGTCAGAGGGCTTCCTTGTCAGAGTACAATGAGACTCTCATCTCTTATAGCTAGAGGGCAGGTTACTTAAGATCAGGATTCCCACTTAAGTATAAAAGTAGCAAAGCTCTAAACAAAAAGATTGAATTCTTAGTGGCTAAATGAAGAAAGGGACAATACTCCAAAGGAGCTGCTGGTACCTGTACCTAGTCTACAGGTACCAGCAGAGCTAACAGAGTATATTGTACGGGATTAGATTCTGAGGGCATGGAATCAAGAGGAACATGAAATTGGCTGAGGGAGTGTTGATTGATATGGGAGCATTCTCCTGGAATATAGGGTTTAATACCCTGGCATGGACCCCAGGATACACTACTAGGATGGCTCATAGACACTTGGAGAAAGTGATGCCCACACTAAATGAGAAGTAAATGCCAGAACTTCTGTTGTGGACAGTGATCAAAAGAATCAAATAGCTCATACAAAGGGACATGATTGAGTGGATTTGTTAAGTAAGACTGGAAAACCACCAGATGACTATTTTCCATGATAGGGCTCAGAGGACATTCTATTTACTAAAGCAATAAAGAAGGCTCTGGAAAGATGGACCATTCATCTTAATTAGAATCAACAAATATTTCAGCTATGAATTTTCTTTTCCTGTTTACAAGGCCCCAGTCAGCACCACAATCCAAGGGCTTACAGAGTGTTTGATCCACTAAATGGGTATCCTGAAAAATATCAAATTGGAGTAAGGGACACACTTGGCAGCAAATGAGTTATGGCAGTGAGTATGGACCATGGGATTTATCAGCCCTGTTTGTACTGCACCTCATAGGCAGAGGAATGGAATGGGGAATGGTTTGTGGAGGTGTAGCTGAGAGACCAGCTTGGAGGTGATAATGTAGGTAGATAGTGAGGGATTCCGGGTCTCCCAGGGACGGAAGTGGGCCCCCGCCCTGGTGCTGCCCCACCTTAATCCTGTCCCTCGTGACTGTCATACCTGGAATAAGAAGGGATACCTGACAAATCTGCCAATCAGAACTTAGCATGCCAACTGCAAAAGAAGGCAGAGTACTATCTAGCCCATGGGCCAAGCAGCATAGATAGAATGGAGTCCAGAAATTGACCTAGAACAACCTGCATGCATAGTAAGACTCAGGTCTTGCAACTCCCTGTGCAATGCACCTGTGCATTCAAAGTGGTTACATGGTGACCTCTGAACCGGGAGGGAGGTCCCAATCCGGGTACTATAAAACAAGACACAGCAGACCATAACCAGGCCCTTCCTTTTGCTCTCCCTTTGCTGCAACAGTGGGTCCGGTTGTCATCTGTGGTGTATGTATCACACTCTGTAAACCTATATCTTGCTCTTGTTCTATAATCCTATCTTTCTCGCCTCAATAAACCTCATTTTCATGCTTGCCTTACTTTGGTGCATCCGATCATTCTTAGGCCATGAGTGCGCCAAGAACCGACATTTCAGATCCTGAAACCTGACAATACCTTACACTGTATACCCTAAATCAACAATCATTATATGGTGTGGTGTCCCTAATAGGTAGAATACATGGTTCTGAGATCCCAGGGGTAGATAGAAGTAGGAGTGGCCCTGCTTACCCACAGTCCCAGGGATTTACTTGGAGAATTTTTCTTTCTTCCCTACAACCCTGGGCCCTGTGAGTTTAGAGATCTTGGCTCCCAGGAAGAGGATGTTCCACCAGAATACACAGCAAGAATCCCATTCGATTTCAAGTTTCGGCTGCCGCCCAGTCACTTCAGGTTCTTCCTCCCAAGAAATCAGCAGGCATGGAAAGAAGTAGCCCTCCTGAAGGGATGATTGACCCTAATCATCTGAAGGAGGTAGGTCTGTTGTTGATCAATAAACATTATGTGTTCTGACTGCTCCACTGACCTGTCATTTCCCATCTCTCCCTTGCCTCAGGCTTTCCTATCCCTGAGACACAACGATATTGAAATTAGGCCAATTATGAACCCTACAATGGCCTCTAAGTTCAAGGGAAAGGAAGAGTTGCATGTCTCTTGCTTTAAATCAAAAGCTAGAAATGATTAAGCTTAGTTAGAAAGGCATGTCAAAAGCCTGGATGGGTGTAGGGGCTTGCTCCTGTAATCCCAGCACTTTGGGAGTCTGAGGTGGGAGGATCACTTGAGGCCAGGAGTTTGAGACCAGGCAACATAGTGAGACTCCATCTCTACAAAAATAAAAACTTAGCCCAGCATGGTGGCAGGTAGGCACCTGTAGTCCCAGCTACTTGGGAGGCTGGGGCAGGAGGATCACTGGAGCCCAGGAGTTTGAGGCTGCAGTAAGCTATGATCATGCCACTGCACTCCAGCTGCAGAAGAAAAGTTTGAAGCTAGCAGGAGTTGGTTCATGAGGTTCAAGAAAAGAAGCTGCCTCCATAACATAAAAGTATAAGGTAAAGTGGCAAGTGCTAATGTAGAAGCTGCAACAAGTTATCCCAAAGATCTAGCTAAGATAACTGATGAAAGTGCTTATATTAAACAATATATTTTCAGGGTAGATGAAACAGCTTTCTATTGGAAGAAGATGCCATCTAGGCCTTTCACAGCTAGAGAGGAGAAGACAATTCCTGGCTTTGAAGGATAGGCTAAATCCCTTGCTAGGTGCTAATATAGTTGTAATTTGAAGTTGAAGCCAATGCTCATTTACCATCCCCAAAATCCTAGAGTCCTTAAGAACTAGGCTAAATCTACTTTGCTTGTGCTCTATAAATGGAAAAACAAAGTCTAGATGGCAGTACATCTGTTTACAGCATGGTTTACTGATTATTTTAAGTCCACTGTTGAGACCTATTGCTCAGCAAAAAGGATTCGTGGTGGAAACAGCCCTATACTTATAGTCTGTGGATATAGCTTCAAGTTCTGGCTGAGTCAGTTAATAGCTGTGTCATTTTAAGAATGTTTTAGGCCACCAAAAATTGAGACCTCAAAGTTGGCCAGACCCTATTTTGATAACTTTTTTGGCAAAGAAGATTGGAAATGGCAGAAACCAAAGACAGAGACTGGCCAGAAGGATTTCAATCCCCCTTTATGCCCTACTAAGTGCTACATCAAGCAGTACTCAGAAATACTCACATTACTTCTGCCCTCCACCTTCAACTCTCCAGGTTGTCCAGGGCACTGAAGCTGCCCAGCATGGGTCACTTAGGCTTGGGCAGATGGTGTTCGGTGACACAGAAAAGTTGAGCACCTGAAGCAGATACTTGGTTGGCAGACCTGAGAACTAGGCTGAGGTGAGAAGGTATTCTGACCTAAAAAAACATTATGTTATGTTCCATGGTCTCAAAAAATTTAAGAGAAATAGGGCTAGTTAACATTAGTGCCAGATGACATTAGTAGACACGGTATAAATGATAGTTATTTTAACCTATTTGTGGTTGGATTCATGGTTTTTCTTTAATTTTTCAACAAACATTGAGGTACTAAGCTAAGTGCTGGGGTTATGAAGATGAATAAAACAAGAAGAATTTAGTGATTGAGACAGATTGAGACACTTAAAAGATTATAACTATAATACGTGATTATAACTATAAGACAATGTGGTAACTATAGCCATAAAAATGGCTTTCTTCTCTTGTTGTGAATTATGTGTTTTAGAGTTTTAGTGTTTTTAAAATATCTTATGCTCAATTTAAGCAAAATATAAAACTTAGAGGCTTAAAAATTGGAAAAGAGGAGGCAAAAATTTTATTGCCTGCAAGTGATATAACTGCATATCTGGCAACCATAAGAGAATCAACTAAAAAAAAATTATCAGTAGCAAGAGAATATAGTAAGGTGGTTGCATTCAAAATTAACATATAGAAATAATTAGCCTTTATAGAGACAAAAATGTAGAGAAAAGACCCCACCTACAAAAAAATTTAAAAAGATAAAATACCTAGTTACAAATTTAACAAAAGATTCATTATACCTATGTAAAGATTTTAGAACACTAGTGAAAACACAGAAGAAAATGTGAACAAATAGAAAGTCAAAGCATATTCTTGGGGAGGATCAACATCATAAAGATGCCTGTTCTCTCTAAATTACAAATTTAATCCTATCATACCCCACTAATTTAACTCGTAAGCTAATCTAAAGTTTATATAGAAGAATAAGCAAGTAAGAATAACCAGGAAAAGTCTGAAGTTAACAAAAAGGGACTAGGCCTAGCATGTATTAGAACATATTATAAGACTATAATTTTTCACAAAGTATATTACTGACATATGAACAACTAGGTCAGTGGAGCAGACCAGAGAAGTCCAGGGATGGACCCAAGTACACATGGAATTTTGCGAGCTGCATTAGTCAATACGTAGTGTTAGGAAGACAGTGGGATGCTACGGTATGTCATCCATAGCCTCCATTCAGGACCAAGCACTGATTTCCCCTACTTCTGGTAGTATTGTATGCAGTAGGCTTATGACTGATTCCTACCTAAGAATTGCTCTCATTCAAAGAAAGCTGCTTCACCCAAATTTATATCCAGAGGGGCAGCTCAAATCTAATGACTCATTGATGCTGGAGTACAAATACCTGGCCTCCTTCCCTCAGTTTAAGACAGCTTTGAAGGGCCATTCCAGGTCCTGAATTCACGGAATTGGCTGAGGCTTTATTGCCATTGCATCTCAATTCAACTTCTTCTGCCCGATTTTGCTTCTTTCACTCCCTAAATAGGTGTGATTCCTGACAGTACTCCCCAACAAACTCTTCCTGCACTAGAATTTGTCTCAGAATCAATCTCTTGGGAAACACAATCTTGAAAATGGCTTTCTTCTTTTGTCAGATCCAAGCCTCACATTTTACACCAGAATAAATTTGAAAATTATTTTATTTTTGAAGTTGTGAGCCCTAGAATAAAAACAATTAAACTATAAATGTGGTAGAAGAAACTAAAGAAGAATTTTTAACTTTGACCAATTGGTCTAAGTATCAGAACTCACAAAAGAAAAAGAGATGCATTTTTCTGCATTAAAAAAAATTCTGATGAATAGATAAGCAAACTATGGTATATACATAAAATAATATTTACCTTTAAAAAGGAAAGAAATTCTCATACATACTACAACATGGATAAACCTTGAAGACATTATGCTAAGTAAAATAAGCCAGTCACAAAAGGACAAGTACGGTATAATTCCACTTATATGAGTGGTAAAATTCATAGAGACAGAAAGTATAATGACGGTTGCCAGGGAAGTTTCAGTTTGGGAAAATGCAGAGTTCTGGAGGATGGATGGTGGTGACGGTTGCACAACAATGTGAATGTATTAATACTTAATGTCACCGAACTGTGCACTTACATGTTACAATGGTAAATTTTAAGTTATGTGTATTTTATCATAATAAAAATTTAAAAAAAATAATGAAGTTCCGATACATGCTATAATATGGATGAGACTCGAAAACATGCCAAGTGAAATACTCTACACACAAAAAGACAAATACTGTTTAATTCTACTTATGAGGTACCTGGAGTAGTCATATTCATAGAGACAGAAAGTAGAAGAAAGGTTAACAGGGGCTGGAAGAAGGGGAAAATGAATGACTGTTTATGGTGAGTACAGAGTTTCTGTTTGGGATTTCTGTTCTGGAAAAGGATAATGATGATGTTTGCACAATGTGTTGACTGTACTTAATGCCACTGAATTGTACACTTAAAATAGCTGAAATGGTACATTTTATGTTATGTGTATTTTATCACAATAAAAAGTGTATAAATAAAATACTGCTTGGCAAAAACTTCCAAAGCAAAAAGAAACAAAATATTTGCAACTTCTAGGAGGACAAAGGGTCAATTTTCCCTACAAAGCAATAAGGAAAAGACCCAAAGGCCAATAGGAAAATAGGAAAATGACAGGTTCTGAGCCTACAGAGGAAATACCACACTACACAGCACTGCTAATGATACATGCCATTTATGAGATAGAAACTCACAGAGGGTGGAGAGGGAGATTGCATCTCGGCCTCTAAGATAGTGCTGAATTCGATAATGTCATCGTTCTGTGGCTGATTCCGTGAGGTTCCAGTAAACCATACTAATAATTAGACTCCTGGGGTATTGCCATGGGACTGACAGGTGAGAGAGAGAGGGATGTGAGGGAGAGTGGAGGCTGTTGAAAGGCTGCAGTCCCTGTTAGGAAAAATGCTAAGACGGAA
This sequence comes from Lepilemur ruficaudatus, assembly GCA_963574885.1. Classification (NCBI taxonomy): domain Eukaryota; kingdom Metazoa; phylum Chordata; class Mammalia; order Primates; family Lepilemuridae; genus Lepilemur; species Lepilemur ruficaudatus. The sequence continues at coordinate 11,235 of CAUYRT010051079.1, forward strand.
AGAACGGTTGAGGATTCTGTAGGAAAGCATCCTACAGGAGAGGCTCGGGGTGTGGCATGGTGGCTGAGATTGCTGGCTTTGCCATCATGCAGACTGGATTCCAGTCCCAGGCTACCTCTCCTATTTATGTCTTTGTCCTTGAAGAAGTTGTACAGCCTTTCAGAGCTTCGGTTGCCTCATTAGTAATACGGAGACATAGCAGTGTCTTCTGCACAGAACTCTCATGAGGATGAAAGGATACAAAGCATCTCAGGGCTTGGCACAATCCCACGCACATGGTGTATGCTCAAAAAATGCTGGAAATTTTTATTATTATTACTCTTCTCTCTTCTTGTCTTAAAAGTAGTGAGATTGTGCAATGGAGAACCTCAGTGGGGCATTTCCTCTATCACAAGCAGCAAATAATGGTCACACCACACTTCCAGGTGATGTCCACATTCCTTGCTACAAAACTGATCCTAAAGGGCATAGCCAAAATCGAGGTACCAGTGTTGAAAGACTTTTTATTTCTTACTCTGTCTCTCTAACCTTGAAACCAGCCAGGGTTAAGGCATCTTGGTGACTCATAACAACCATCTGCAGAGGAGACAAAGGTGCTTTCTGCTCTGGTGGGAGAAAGAATTAACAAGCCGTTTTGTATTGAAACCTCAGTCAGAAGTCAGGACTGGCTTCTTGCCTTGTGCCTGAATTGCCGCCAATAATTCATTTTAACCCCTTTTAAATTCTTAACAGCCGCCTCAATGACTGTGAGTTTGGGGCAAGAGAAGGGCAACTTCTGGAGCCTTAAATCTGCACAAATAAATTAGGTGGCTATTTAGTATTGGGCATGTTAATCTATATTTGTACTACAATAGATAAAATATATGCATTATTTAAAATGTCCTGTGGTTTCAATTTTTTAAGATTTATGAGATGGTGGATGTGTTTGCACTTGAATTAAATTAGAAATATTGGTCATCATCTATCACGTAAACTTAATTTAAACCTTAGGCCATAACTTCATAATTTAATAGTCAAATGTGTCTTTTTCCCTCAAGGGCATGCCAAGGTCACCAAATGCTGCCTTTGTTCTGCCAGAACATTTAGTTTCCACTAGGTAGATCCTATGAGGCCAAAGAACTTAAACTTTCTCAGGAATGTCAGTTTTGCAACGTAGCCCCTAAGCCACAGTTTTCATGCCTTGGAAAATTCTATGATTTTTTATTTCCAACATTTTTAGCATAAATCCCCTTTGTTCTTAAATTAGCTGAGTTGGCTTCTGTCGCTTACTACTTACTTTGCATGCATCAGTTTTCTCATGTAAAATGTGAGTACTGTTAATTATACATTATTAACCCCAAATTGAATATTAAAATGCTAAATAAGTAGACTAAATATCCTCCTTACGAGTAATTGCTGAGAAAATTATTTCACATTTAAAAATAAAATTAGACCACTCGCTTTTTTTGTCATTACTCTATTTTCTTTCAAATAAATTTACAGGTCTTAAAATAAGTAACAGCAATGTTCTTAAGTTGGAAAATGGTTGGTTCTTAAAACAGCTGTTAAGACTACACTTTCAGGGATCATTTCTATAGTTTGTTAAAACAGCTGGTAATTTTGATAATATATATATTATAATACCTTGAACACTATGGATATTGAAATTTTGCTTAATGAAAGAGGTGTTATTTTTATGTATAAAAAAGTTTTGACCTTCTAGGAAGAAGGATGAAATAGAATATAAGATACTCTTATTTAAGCATGCTACCACAGACATACAGGACGTAGACACATGTCCACACCCAGCTGCAAGCAATGGCAGGAAAGTTGGTCTTTGTTCAAGGGCCCGTGTGACCAGCTCATCACTAGGAGTTCTGCTATATGGACCGAGGAGGGAATGGACACATGGGTCTCTGCCACATGGGTTTTTTCCACATCAAAAATATAAGCGAGCTTTGTGCAGTGGCAGTATCATAGCCAATGAGGTTTATCCGAGGTGCAATTATTGCTAATTGAAGACTTTTCCCAATACCCCACCATGACGACTTGAAATATAGTCAGCATTGGCAATTTTTGACAGTCTCTATGGAGACTGAATTAAAAAAAAAATATATATAAAAGCAACGTTGTCATTTTTAACAAATGCATAGACCTTTGTATATCACATTCCTCTTTAATTCAAGGTTGTTTTAGTATCAGCTTTATGTTTTACATGCAGTTAAGCATTTTTCTCACGTCATCATATTTCTATTTCAAAGAGAGACTTTAAAAGAACTAGACAAGATGAGGAAATACACAGACACACCCAGTCACAGAGGCCTGTGGTCTATCCAGCGACAGTCCGGGACTCCATAATTCATGATTAGTGCTCAGCGGGCTGATGATGCTATAATCGGGCAGCAGGAGGAAAACAGCAGCAATATCTGGGCAAGAAACACAAAACATAGCCCTGATTTTCTCCCTCTGTCCCTATTTTCCATCTATGCAATGCATATTGAATCATTGTTTTCTTGACTCAGAAAGAAAAAATGCAAACTCATGTTCTAACTACCTCAAATATTGGATAAAAAATAAAGCAAAATAAATCCATGGTTCAAACTGTTTCAAAGTTTCGAAGGAAATGTATGGTTGCGGTTTTGCATTTTTTCCAATTAAATATTACTTAGTGTATTCATGTCAAATTATATTTTCTCATCTATAATATGTCAATTATGGTTCAAACCTTACAGTGCTGGGAATTTAAAATGGTACAGTTATATGAACAAAAGAATAAAAAAAAAATAGGATAGCTGTTTTCAAAGAGCCCTTAGAATCTCAACTGTGGATAACTGTAACGGTCTGGCCAGTTAATCTCCCTGAACACTGACTGTTCTTCGCCAGTTCACCCTCTACCCTGAAAGTTCATCCCACTGTTTTCATTATGTCTCCCCACTATTGTCAAGGGCTCCCTATTACTCTTAGGACAGATTTCAAGGCCTTCCATGAATGTCCTGAACCTACCTGTCTAATTTGGTCTTCCTCCACCTCAAAGAGCGAATCAGGCAGCCAGGCTCGTGTTTCAACTGTTCCCAGAGCAGCAAACCCATCTCCACCGCTTGGACTTCTCATGCTGCTCCCCTAACTCAGAATCCCGTCCATCCCTCTTCTTTCTTTTGTGAAATTCTCCCAACTCTTCCCTCACATGCCCGTATCTTGTTTCTGATTTCCCTTTAATTCTAGGCACTTTTGCATTGCTATTTAACTGCTTTCTCTCATTAATTAAGCAAGCGCTTCATGAACACTTACCTGTCTGCCAGACGATGTGATTGGCACTGGCTAAACAGCAGTGGACAAAACAGACCTGGTCTCTATCCTCGTTCTACTCTCAAATGAGGTAAGAGAAACTGTAAACAAATAAAAAAACAAACAAAATGAAGTCATTCCCAATGTTAAGTACTGCAAAGGCAAAAAACAAAAACATTAGGAAGCTATGAAAGAATAACAGACGGGACCTAGATTAGATGGGGTGGATGGTGGAGGCAGGGTGTGGCCAGGGAAGGTCTCTGAGGAAGTGACATTTAAACAGATGACCGGAGGATGCACAAGAGTTAGGAAGCCAAGCAAAGGGTGACAGGAAAAGTATTCCAAGGAATGGCATCTGCAAAGGTCCTGAGGTAGGAAGTAAGAAGTACAGGTATTTGAGGAACTCAAATGAGCCGGGGAGGCAAAGGAGAGTGGGGAAAGATAAAGCCCCTTCTTACCAACTACACCTTGAACTCTTATTATTTTTTTTTCTTTCACTCACAAGTCTAGTGTTTGTATACCTTGAACTCTTAAGCCCGGGGACCCCATTTTGTCTTTTGTGTGTGACCCCTCTCCCACCCTAAGTACTGAGCACAGTACTTAACACATGGTAGATACACCAATATTAAAGGATTTGACTACCTATCGATTCATGATCCCACTAAGACATCAGGAGTGATGTAAGAAATTAGAATAAAGCATAAAATAATATATAATCAAGTAGAGCAGTTTTAAGACTCTGGTGGGTCCCAGGCATTTTTACTCTCAGAGGCTCTACTACCCCCTCTTTCATACAAAATATGTTAAAATAAACTCACAGTTTACATCAAACACCATTTACGTCACCACCTAAGAGTACAGTTGAGTTGCAGTTAATTGATTTTCATAATGTTAAATTTGTGGTCATTTAAATATACATATAATTAATTTTGATTTTGTAATTTTTTTCAATTTTTTTCCAGTTCTCAATTTTGTAGACCCTAGAAAGAACTGTAGGTCTTGAGAAAACTCTTTCTATTTTACAGAATGAGGTGTTGCCTAATTCTAGAATCACAAATAAAAGCCAATTAAAAAAAGAAAAAAAAAGAATTGTAGGTCCTGAGCACTTTGCCTAATGGGCACAAGGCCCTGTAATCAAGGGCTAAACTGGATAGAATAAACAAAAAATGCTAAAGGGATTCATGGAAAGGCAATATCCATAGGAGCAGGAAGGCTCACATGCTGTATCGGGTGCCTGGCCAGCAGCTGCAGCTCCTAGGACAGAGGAAGTGAGAGGACATCGCCAGTCTGGGCCTACCTCAGGCCTCACAATTTCTCAAGTAGAAACTAGTAGGTCAATTTGAAGCACTGGAGCTCTGGTAAAAAAGTCTCCACGTCTTTTTAAAGTTTGGAGTACCCAAGAATGGACATAGTCAGATTTTATAAAGGCAAACATCAAACCATTGAGAGAAAAAACACAGAAATCACTACATGTCTTGAGATGCTAAAATAGGAGGCTGTCTCCAGGGGCTAAGAGAACTGTCAAAAACCAGACACTGAGGATACAAAGAACAATGGGGAAGGCAGAGAACTGACAGCAGCAGAGACCCATCAGGCTGAAATGCAAGCTCATTAAGCAGCTCAGATTTGGAAAATGCCACATTGGGAAAGGGAGAGTGTAGATATAATAAAGATGTCTTAATCTGTTCAGGCTGCCACAGCAAAATGCCACACATTGGATGCCTTAAACAACAGAAATGTATCTCTTACAGTTCTGGAGGCTAGGAAGTCCAAGACCAAAGTGCTGGCATGGTAGGTTCCATTATGAGGCCTCTTCTCTTGGCTTGTAGGTGGCTGACATCATCTCACTGTGTGCTCACATGGCCTCTCGTTTGTGTGCTGGGGTGTGGGCGGAGCAAGCTCTCCAGTGCCTGTGATTATGAGGGCACTAGTTCCATCGTGAGGTCCTACCCTCAGACCTCATCTAATCCTAAATACCTTCAAATGCCATCAACATCGGGGGTTAGAACTTCAACATATGAATTTTTAGTGGACACAACTCGGTCCACAGCAGAAGGATACACCTAAAAGTGGGACACAGACTTTCAGAACAGCTGTCAAAATGGATAAAGCCAAGAAGGAGTTGCTTGAGAAAAACAAGCACGATTCTTTTTTTGTGCGTGTGTGTCTTTTTTTAAGGCGGTGTGATACTGCATGAAAAAGCAGGGGCAGATGTGGGCTGAATGCCATTTACTAACTGCATGGCCTTAGAAAAGTTACTTAACATCTCTGAACCTCAGTTTCCACAGCTGTAACATGGAGATTAAAAATCTCCAAATGGAGTTGTTTGAAAGATTAATGAGATAGAGGGTTTAAAGCACCTGACACAGAGAAAAGGTCTTTTAAAGGTTTTGATGGAGCACAGAAGGTACAGGCACACTGTTCAGGAGCAGACGTGATGCTAATGGGTGACAGAAGCTGTCTGATGCTGAAATGTGCTGGTTCATGAGTACTGCTCTCATTGAGTGGGAGGTAGGACAGGGTGACTTCTCCAGTACCTTCCAACTTGAAATCCCATAAACCTACATGTCTATGAAGAAGCAGATCTGTTCATTCATCTGCTTTGTTGTTACTATTCATTCATGTTCAGCACTCTTACAAATATGATTTTATGCAATATTTACTACAACCTGACAACTTAATAATAATAGCTATTATTATTTGAATCGTACAGTTGAGCAAACTGAAGTTCAAACAATTGGATACTTAGCCTAAGATCATACCTCTGAAGAATGACAATATCTCGATTTGCACCCAGGACTTCCTGGCTTCCACCTCCAAACACTGGCTTCCCTGCTCCAACTTTTATGAAGTTGAATGTTCTTTATACAAATATCAGTAGGAAGACACTGAAGCACAAAATAAGTGGGGTATTATTGTAAGAGAATGCCTGGCTTTGAATGAGCTTATGTCTCCAAGCTTGGACAAATTCCGGCTGGGGTACCAATAGAATTTATATATGAGAAGACTGTTGGCAGTTTTTCAGGGACTATGGAGCCAGGGAGAGACGCCAGAAGACTGTAGCTGGGTACACACTGTTCCAGTTTGTGAAAAGGTTGATTTTGCAAACCATGGATGCCAGTCCTCAGCAGAGTGCTTGAAGGGCAATCGGAAAATATAAAAAATGGGAAGTCATTGCTAGGCACCAGCAAGTTTTCACTGAGAAGAGATTATTTCACATGAACCTCATTTCCCTTTTGATACGGTAAAGACTGATATGAATTTTTTTACTCACTCTTTAAAATTGAAATAACTGTAGATTTACATATACTTGTAAGAAATAATACAGAGAGATCCCCTGTACATTTTGCCCAGTTTCCCCCAGTGGTTATATTTTGTAAAACTATAGTATAATAGTACAGTCAGGATATTGACAGGAATATAGTCCATCAATCTTATTCCAATTTCCCCAGTTTTACTTGCATGTGTGTATATATTGAATACTATACAATTTTATCACCTATATAGCTAGTCTTACCTACCCACCACTGCAGTCAGGATATTGAACAGCTCCTTTTTAATGGGGGAGACAGAACTTTAAGCCTTGAAGGACAAAAGAGGGTAAAGAATATTTCGGGTGGGAGAAGAGCAAAAGACAATCAGAGGCATGGCTGAATATTGGCTGTAGGGGAGGGCATCGCTCTATTAAAGGGAAAGATTGCTAAATTATAGATGGGGTAATTAGGTCATTAGGAAAGACGCACAGCCATATTGTAAATGGCCTTGAACATCAGGGACCATACCACTTACATATAAAAATAGTATACCACCTAATGCTTAGAAGGCATTCAGATATTCACCCGTGTGGCCAGTAGTACAAACAGGCATCAGTGTTTTTGCATTTGCTGTTCCTTCTGTATAGAACACTGTTCTCCAGATACTCTTAGGCCAGCTCCATCTCACTCTTCAGGTCTCAGCCCAAAGCTCACCCTTCACAGGGAAGCCTTCCCTGACCACTCATCTTAGAGTCCTGCCTCGACCCCAGTTCCCTACCTTGTTTCTTCCATAGAACTTATTATTTTTTAAAAATTATATGTATGAATTTGTTTGCTTATTATTTCTCTCCACCCTCCACTAGTCTATGTCTCATGCTTTGTTTACTTCTGTACCCCACTGCCAAGTACAGCACAGGCACACAGCAGGTGCTTAATAGTTGTTGAATGAATAAACAGGCTATTTGTAGAAGTTGTAGCACAGCCCACTTTGAAAGCTCCCTGGTTTTGCATCCCTCTCCCTACTTTTCCTTTCTATTCTCTCTGACTTTGTGGGTTCAGAATGAACAAACATAAAATGGAGGAGATCCATCCTAAGTAGGTTTCCCAAATTTCACTTCAAAACATACAAAAAGCATGTGCTGAGTAGTGAAAGGTTAGAAGGGTATTGTTTATTAACGTGTTGTGATCAGGTTCCCAAAAAGGCTATCCACTGATTTACACACTTTGTGCCCATATTACGTATTAGGCAATAGCTGAGGGATCCTGTCCTCATAGAGCTCAGAGCCCAGTGTGGGAGACAGGCACATAAAACCACACTACAGTGAGTAAAGCACGATGGTCGAGGTGTGAGCTGGGTGCAATGCAAAGAGCCACTTAATATTTGAGTGAGTCAGAAGAGGCATTCCCAGAGGAGGCCACTGAGATTGGGACTGGGAACAAGAGTAGCTATTTACCAGGTCATCCATCAGAATTAGAAATTCACTGAAACATACAGCAGTTTGACATATTCTGGAAGACAACTTTACTCCTCTCCCCACCACTATTCATTTATTCTTTATTTCATTCATTCAGTCAATAGTTTTTGAGCATCTATATCTACCTGAAAAGATACAAAAAGGCAGACTCATTTCTCTGACCTGAAGACTTTCATAATCTAGTTGGAAAGGGAAGGCACAGACATCCATTCTGGAATTAGGCTGCGTGGGTTCAGATCCCAGCTCCCACCATGTCACTAGCTTTGTGACTAGTGACAGAAACTTGACCTCTCTCATCCTTAGCTTCCTCACTGGTAAAATGGGGCTGATAAAGGTACTTAGCTCATAGGGTTGCCCTGCACACAGTAAGTGTATAGCAAGTGTAAGTAACTCATTCATTTCAAGTGTTAATAGCAATTAAGGTCAGGACTCAAGGTATCCAAGGTCTAAAAATGATACCCTTTGGCCAACTGTTACCTCTTCTGGGGGACATTTATGGTTTAATATTCTTTAACTCCAAAGTTAATTTTCCATTCCTGGAAGAGCAGACGGGAGAGTTTCTTTGGGTGTCCTGGGGAGTGAGAGAGGGGTGTGGATGGAAAAATCCAAACTCTGAAATATTTGAAAGTTTATTCTGAGCCAAATTTGAGGACC
>CAUYRT010051080.1:0-16632 GCA_963574885.1 Lepilemur ruficaudatus
GGTTTCATAAAGCAAATTCTTTTAGATATAAGCAAAGAAATAAATAGTAGCATCTTAATTATTGGGGACTTCAACACTCCACTGACAGAACTGGACAGACTGCCAAAGCAGAAAATGAATAAAGAAATGCTAGACTTAAACAGGACTCTAGAACACATGGACCTAACCGACATTTGCAGAACATTCTACCCCAGATCTACTGAATATACACTTTTCTCATCAGCACATGGGACATTTTCCACAATTGATCACAGCTTAGGCCACAAAACAAGTCTCAGCAAATTCAAAAAAATCAAAATCATACCATGTGTCTTCTCAGATCACAGGAGAATAAAACTAGAAATCAATTCCAAGAGAAACACTACACAAAGTCATGGAAATCAAACAACTTGCTGCTGAATGATCCTTGGGCCAATGATGAAATAAAGATGGAAATCAAAAGATTCCTCAAAATGAATGACACAGGGGACACAAGTGAATGACAGAGGGTACACAAGCTTTCAAAATCTATGCGATACAGCAAAAAACAGCCCTAAGGAGAAAATTCATAGCCTTAAATGCCTACATCAAAAAGACAGAAAGATCACAAATTAACAACCTAAAGTCACATCTCCAGGAACTAGAGAAAGAAGAACAAACCAAACCCAAAGCCAGCAGAAGAAAAGAAATAACAAATGTCAGAGCAGAACTAAATGAAGTAGAAACAAACAAACAAAAAAATAGAAAGGATTGATGAAACAATAACTTGTTTTCTTTGAAAAGATAAAAAAATCAATAGGCCACTAACTGGATTAACCAGAAATAGAAGAGAAAGGACTCAAATAACCATAATTAGAAATGAAAAAGAAGACATTACAGCTGATACCACAGAAATACAAAATATCATCCATGAATACTATGAAAACCTGCATGCAAACAAACTAGAAAATCTATAGGAAATGGGTAAATTCTTGGAAACACACAACCTTTCAAGCCTGAGTCAGGAAGAAATAGAAACCTTGAACAGACCAATAATGAGCAGAGAGATTGAAGCAGTGATAAAAAATCTTCCAACAACAACAACAAAAAAGCCCTGGACCAGATGAATTCACAGCCTAATTCTACCAAACCTACAAAGAACTGGTATCTATCCTAGAGAAACTGTCCTATAACATTGAGAAGAAAGGAAACCAGTATCACTCTGATACCAAAGCCAGGAAAGGACACAACAAAACTACAGACCAATATCCCTCATGAACACAGATGCAAAAATCCTCAACAAAATACTAGCAAATCAAATTTAACAGCACATCAAAAAAATAATCCACCATGATCAAGTGGGTTTCATCCAAGGTATGAAAGGTATCCAAGGTATGGTTTAACATATGCAATCAATGAAAGTGATTCACTACATAAACAGAAACAAAAACAAAGACCATATAATCATCTCAATAGATACAGAAAAAGCAGTTGATAAAATGCGGTACCCTTTCATGATAAAAAAAAAAAACCCTTCAATAAACTAGGCACAAAAGGAAAATACCTCAAAGTTATAAAAGGCACACATGATAAACCCAGAGCCAACATTGTACTGTGGGGAAAAGTTGAAAGCATTCCTCCTAAGAACTGGAACAAGACAAGGCTGCCCACTGTCACCACTTTTATTCAACATAGTACTGAAAGCCCTAGCCAGAGATAGGCCAGAGAAGGAAATAAAGGGCATCCAAATTAGGACAGAGGAGGTTAAACTATCTCTGTTTGCTGACGATATGATCTTGTATTTAGAAAACACTAAAGATTCCACCAAAATACTCCCCAAATTGATAAATAAATTCAGCAAAGTCTCAGGTTATAAAATCAATGTATACAAATTAGTACTATTTCTATGTGCTAATAACAGCCAAGTAGAGAGCCAAATAAAGGACTGACTTCCATTCACAATAGCTACAAATAAAATACCTAGAAATATACTTAAATAAAGGAATTTAAAGACCCCTAACAAGAAGAACTACAAAATACTGATGAAATAAATCACAGATGACATGAATAGAAAAACATCCCCTGCTCATGGATTGGTAGAATCAACATCATTAAAATGTCCATGCTGCCCAAAGTGATTTACAGATTCAATAGAATGCCCATCAAAAGACCAGCACTGTATTCCACAGATCTAGAAAAAATAATTATAAGCTTTTTCTGGAACCACAAAAGAGCCCAAATAGCCAAAGCAATCTTAAGTAAAAAGAACAAATCTGGAGGCATCACATTATCTGAATTCAAATTATACTACAAGCCCAAAGTAATCAAAACAGCATAGTATTAGCACCAGCATGGTACTGGTATAGACCAATGGAACAGAATAGAGAACCCAGAAATAAAACCATCTACCTACAAATCTTCAACAAATTAGACAACAACATACATTTGGGAAAGGAAGCCCTATTTAATAAATGGTGCTAGGAAAATTGGATAGCCACATGAAGAAGAATGAAACAGGATCCCTATCTCTCACCATATACAAAAATTAATTCAAGATGGATTAAAGATTTAAATGTAAAGCATGAAATCTTAAAAATTCTAGCAGGAATGTAGGAAAAACTCTTTTAGACATTGAATAAAGAATATATGACTAAAGAATATATGACTAAGACCCCACAAATATAGCAACAAAAATAAATGGGACTTAATTAAATTAAAAAGCTTCTGCACAACCAAGGAAATAATTGACAGAGTGAATAGAGAACCTACAGAATGGGAGACAATATTCACAAACTATACATCCAACAAAGACTGATATCCAGAATCCACAAAGAACTTAAACAAATCAGCAAGAAAAAAAGCAAATATTATCAAAAAGTCAGCAAATGACATGGACAAAAATTTTTCAAAGGAATATAGTGAAATGGCCAACAAACACATGAAAAAATGCTCAATGTCACTAATCATCAGGGAAATGCAAATTTAAACCACAATGGGACACCACCTTACCCCTATCTGAATGGCCACTATTAAAAAATAAAAAAACAACAGATGCTGGTGTAGATGCAGTGAGAAAGGAATACTTATACACTGTTGGTGGGACTGCAAATTAGTACAGCCTCTATGGAAAACAATATGGAGATTCCTCAAAGAAATAAATGTAGATTTACCATTCATTCCAACAATCCCACCGCTGGGTATCTACCCAAAGGAAATGAAGTCATTTTATCAAAAAGACACCTGCACTCAAATGTTTTTCACAGAACAATTCACAATTGCAAAGATGTGGAATCAGCCTAAGTGCACTTCAGTTCATGATGGGTTAAAGAAAGCGTAGTATATATACACACCATGCAGTACTACTCAACCATAAAAAGGAATGAAATAATGTCATTTGCAGCAATGTGGGTGGAACTAGGAACCATTATCCTAAGTGAAGTATCTCAGGAATGGAAAACTAAACACTGTATGTTCTCACTAACAAGTGGGAGATAATAGATGGATACACACTTGTGTGAAGTGATATAATGGACATGAGAAACCAAGAAGTAGGGAGGGTGGGAGGGTAGGTGTGGGATAAAAACTTAACTGTTGGGTACAATGAACACTATTCTGGTGATGGGCACACCAAAACCCTGAGTTAAGTATTATACAAGATACCTATGTAACAAAAACACTTGCACCCCCCCTTAATTAATATTTTGAAATAAAGAAAGACAGAAGAAAGGAAATAAAAGGAAAGGAAGGAAGGAAATAAAAGAATTGAAATCATACATAGTGTTCTCTGACTCCAATGTAATCAAACCAGGAATAAATAACAGAAAGATAACAGGAACTCCCCAAATGCTTGAAACTAAACACCGCACTTATTAATCATCCATAGGTCAAAGAGAAAGCCTCAAGGAAACTGACAGTGAATGGAATGAAAATGAATATAAAACATACCAATGTTTGTGGGATATGGCTAAAGCAGTGCTGAGGAAGAAATTTATAGTACAAAATGCAAAGTTTAGAAAAAAGGAAAAGTCTCAAATTAATACTCTTAGTTCTCAGTTTAAGCACCCAGAAAAAGAATAAAATAAACTGAAGGCAAGTAGAAGGAAGGAAGTAAAGATCTGAGCAGAAATCAATAAAATAAAATTAAAACAGAAATAATAGAGAAAAACCAATGAATCAAAGAGCTGGTTCTTAGGAATGATTAAAATTGACAAACCTTAGCAAGATTGACAAGAAAAAGACACAAATTACCCATATGGGAAATGAAATGGAGAGCATTACATACTCTGCAGCCATCAAAAGGACAATAAAGGAATACTACAAACAACTCTACACACATAAATTTGACAACCTAGATGAAATAGACCAATTTCTTGGAAAATACAAACTACCACAACTCATCCAATATGAAATAGGTCATTTGAATAGTTCTATAGCTATTAAGGAAATTATAATAGATTCACAATTTTAAAATCCAAAAATGAAGGCCCAGATGGTTTCACTGGAGAATTCTTACCATACAAAGAATTAACACCAATTCTGTTGTCTTCCAGAAAACAGAAGAGAAGGGAACACTTCCCGATTTTTAAAATTAAGCTGATATCACTATGATACAAAACCAGACAAAGATAATACAAAAAAGAAAACTACAGGCCAATATCCCTCATGAATGTCAATGCAAAAATCCTTAACAAAATAATTAGCAAATTGAAATTAGTAACATATAAAAAAGAATGATACACCATGACCAAGTAGGGTTTATCCCAGTCTGGCTCAATATTTGAAAATCAATCAGTCTACCGTGCTATCAGACTAAAGAAGGAAAATATCATATCAACTGATGCAGACAAACTATGTAACAAAATCTAACATCCATTCATGACAAAAACTCAGAAAAACAGGAATAGAGGGGAACTTCCTCAACTTGATAAAGAACATCTATCAAAAACCAGCACCTAATATATTTAATGGTGAAAAAATGAAAGCTTTCTGCCTGGGATTAGGAACATGTCAAGGATGTCTGATTTTACCATTCTTAATCAAAATACTGCTGAAAGTTCTAGCCAATGTAATAAGGCAAGAAAAGGAAATACAGATTGGAAAGAAAGAAACAAAATGGTTCCTATTGGCAGATGACATGATTGTCTATGTAGAAAATCCCTAAGAATTTAGACAAAACAACTAATAGGTGAGTCCAGCTAGGACACAGAATATAAGCTCTGCATTCAAAAGGTTCATTATTAGCAATGAATGTGTGAACACAAGTTAGAAATACAATACCATTTACAATCACTTAAAAATACTTAGGTGTAAATCTAACAAAATATGTATAGGACTTATATACTGAAAACTACACCATGCTAATAAAACAAATTGAAGATCTAAAGAAACATACTATGTTCCTGGGTTAGAATGCTCAACATAGGGAAGATGTGAATTCTCCCTAAATTTTGTTCAAATTGATAGGTTTAATGCAATTCCTACCAAAATCTCAGCAGTATTTTTTTGTATAGACAAGATCATTCTAAAATTTGTATATAACGACAAACCAGAATACCTAAGATAATTGTGAAAAAGAATAAAGTGGCAGGAATCAGTCTACCTGATTTTAAGATATTATAGGTATCATAATCAAGACTAGATGTTATTGGTGGAGGGATAGACACCCAGAACAATGGAACAGATGTGAGAACCCAGAAATAGACCCACACAAATATGCACAATAGATTTTTGACAAAAGTGCAAAGTCAATTCAATGGAGGAAAGCTAGTTAGCCTTTTCCCCAAATGGTGACGGAGAAACTGGACACACTATATACAAAAAAAATGAACTTTGACCTGTTTTATATAAAAATGAACTAAAAATGGACTACAGATTTAAAATCTAAGCTGGTTAGGTTAACTGGTTAACTTCTGGAAGTTTTCTATGTAACTCCTAGAAAAATAACTAAAATCTTTGGGAGGTAGAATTAAGCAAGAAATTCTTTCTTAGGCTTGACACTAAAAGCATGAGGTATAAACGGGAAAATTGATAAATTGGATTTCATCAAAATTAAAAACTCTTGCTCTGTGAAAGACCTTGTTAAGAGGATGAGAGGACAAAGTTTGCAAGCCACATATCCAATTAAGTCCTGCTGTCTAGAATATACACAGAATTCTCAAAACTGAATAAGAAAAGTCCAATTAGAAAATAGGCAAAAGATAAAAAAGAGACATTCACCAAAAAGGATAGACAGATGGCAAATAAACACACAAAAAGACGTTCACCACCACTAGCCATTAGAGAAATACAAATTAAAACCACAAAGAGTTATCACCATACCACTTCAGAAAGGCTAAAGTAAAAAAAAAATATTAAAAGTGACAACATTAATAGTGACAACTGCTAGTGGGGATGCAGAGAAAATGGACCTCCTATGCCATGCTAGTGGGGTGTAAAACAGTACAGTCACTCTGGAAAACATTTTGGAAATTCCTTTAAAAAAAAAAAACTAAACGTGCACCTACCACATAACCCACCAATTGTAATCCTGGGCCTTTATCCTTGAGAAATATGAAAGCTTATGTTCACACAAAACCATGTACCTGAATGTTTACAGGAGCTTTATCTGTAATAGCTAGAAACTAGCAACAGCCCCAGATGTCCTTCAACGGATGAACGATTGAATAAACCATGATACGCCAAATGGAATACTACTCAGCAACAAAAAGAAGCAATCTATTGATAGATGCAACAATCTTGATGAATCTTCAAAGAATTATTCTGAATTAAAAAAGCCAGTCCCCAAAGATTACAAATTATTCCATTTATACAACATTCTTTTTTTTGAGACAGAGTCTCACTCTGTTGCCCGGGCTAGAGTGAGTGCCGTGGCTTCAGCCTAGCTCACAGCAACCTCAAACTCCTGGGCTCAAGTGATCCTCCTGCCTCAGCCTCCCAAGTAGCTGGGACTACAGGCATGTACCACCATGCCCGGCTAACTTTTTTTGTATATCTTTTTAGTTGGCCAATTAATTTCTTTCTATTTATAGTAGAGACGGGATCTCACTCTTGCACAGGCTGGTTTCGAACTCCTGACCTTGAGCGCTCCGCCCACCTAGGCCTCCCAGAGTGCTAGGATTACAAGCGTGAGCCACTGCGCCCGGCCTATACAACATTCTTGAAATGAAAAAATCACAGAAATGGAAAACAGAGTAGTTCCCAGGGAAGGGCGTGGGAGGGGAGGTCATCGGGTGTGAACATTTCCACGGATGCAAACGCTGTGTGTCTTGACTGTATTAATGTGGATATCCTGGTGCGATGTTGTACTATTGTTTAGCAAGATGTTACTGTTGGGGGAAACTGGATAAAGGGTACATGGGAATTCTTGATGATTTCTTACAATTGCATGTGAATCTATAATCTTAAAATGTTTAATTTTGAAAAGTCCTTACTACAAGGTTTATGATGAAAGACAACAGTCTCTCACCTCCCCCCCTCCACTCCCATTTCTGTTTCTTAGCTATTTGGGGGGGTTATCTCTATCTTTCTAAATCATACTCATATTGCCATATTTTTTTCTTTTTAAATTTAGACATCCACTGACTTTCTACTCTGGAAAATGAGGAGTAGCTCTCTCCCACCACGTTACCACCCTTATTACGCTTTCATTAATGGTGGTAAATCATAACTTTTGATTAATTCATTATTCACAGCTGAGCCGCTTGGTGTAAATTTTCTTTCTCATACAACTTTCTTCTTCTTCTTCTTCTTCTTTTTTTTTTTTTTTTTGACTTTTTCCAGAAGTTAATTGCCTCAGTATTTTTAGGTGAGCCCCAAACTTTGCAACAGAATGAAGAACTTCCTTCATTATGGTCAATCGCTTCAGATAAGCTTTCAGTTCCTGCAGTTAATTGACCCTTCCGGACGTGGCCCCTTGTCTCATAGCTCCGACTGGGACTAGCAGTTTTCCAGGGCTGCCTCATAGTTGTCATCCATGGGCGTGTCTTTACCACCTGTGACAGGGGTCTTGAGGGTTAGTCTTTGGGAACAAAAGGTGAAAGTGAGAGGCAGAGGATTTGACCTTAGTGAGTTGCCAGTGAAAACCTAGAGAAATGGACAAAGATAAAAACATCCCTCAAGCGTCCCTTAACAGAAGGGGATTTACATTTTAGGGAAGGCGACATTTTATCTGATGGGGCCAGGAAGCAGGATTCCAGCAGGGTTGTCAAATTTATGTGTGCAGCGTTGTTTGCAGTATTCCTTTATCGTCCTCCTGATGGCTGCAGAATATGCAATGATCTCGTTTCATTCCCCACTAGTCCCGCAGCAGGGACAGCTGGCATCGCTAGCAGGAGCTTGGTGCAGCATCCGACCGACCGGGTCTACGGCGGGAGGCGAGGGCATGCAGCTCCGCCCCCGAGAGCTCAGCACGCACTTAATGTCTCGTGCTGACCGTGCGCTTTGCAAGACTCCTTGCAACTTTGCAAGCATCCTGACTTTGCTCAAGTTCTTGGCAGTAAAACGTTTAATTAGATTAAAACAATGCTGTGGAATGCTTGATAGATAAAAATGAACACAATATATAAGATGTGAAGTATAATAATGAAATGAGCACCCACAAACCCACTCCCCACCTTCAGACCTGGACTTGTTCTGACAGTAACCACCTTTTACCAATCTCCTGTGGGTTTGCCGGGTCGGTGGGGACAGCTTCACTAGAGGAAAGTGAAGGGACTGCCTCGGCAGCAGCAGGCTGCCAGGCTGCTGCCTTAGGGCAGTGCAGGTCACGGCAGCGCGGGATGAGGGCGGGGCTGGGGACACCTGTGACCCGCTGCCGTCTCCATAAGGGAGCTCCGGGAAAGCCCACATCAGCCATGAAGGGCCTGCAGGGCTCTTCCGAGCCTCCTCCTGTAACTCTAGTTTTTATAGCGGGCTGCTGTCAGGTGAGCCAGCTCTCTCCAGCCATGGGTTTGAGAGCACACAGCGCACTGTACACTTCTGTTAAGAGGAAAAAACGATTTCTCTGTATCTACTCACAACACACCACTTATGGAGCTACGTGTGGGTTTTCCACAGCAAGCAATTCTCCAATTCTTTGTGGATACCGACTGGGTGCCCCACATTTAATTCAATTCTGACGCCAAGTACCTGGAGTTGGCACTGCCCCCACAGGTTATGGGCTCAGTCCCACAAGTCTGCTGCCCACTTCTCTCTCTGACTCGCGACAAGTTGGGGGTTCCCTCAACCCCCCCTCAGGTTCAGTAACTTTTAAGAATGGCTCACAGAACCGAGGGAAACAGTTTACTTACTATTACCAATTTATTACAAAGGATACTTTTAAATGACACAGATGAAGAGACACAGAGGGTGCGTTCTGGAAGGGTCCTGAGCGCAGGAGCTTCTTTCCTTGTGGAGTCTGGGCTGTGCCACCCTCCTGGCATGTAGACACATTGTATCTCACCATCCCAGACGCTCTCTGAACCCTGCTGTTTAGGGTTTTTGTGAAGGCTTCTTTACGCAGGCAGAACCGCTGAAACCTGGCCATCGGTGATTCAACCCATCTCCAGCCCTCTCCCCTCTCGGGAGGGGGAGGAGGGACTAGAAGTTCCCACCCTCTGCTCGTGTGGTTGGTTCCCCTGGCAACCACCCTCATCCTTGTGGGCAGAAAGGGGCTTGTTGCAGCAAAAGACACTCCTTTCATTTTTTATCACTTTGGAGCTATTACAGAAACTGGGGACAAACCCCAGATGTAGCTAAAAATGCTCTTTTACTTTTATCACTTAGAAAATTACAGGGGCTTTAACAGTCTGGCCAAGAGCTGGAGACGAAGACCAAATATATATTTCCTATGATTTCACAACATCACAACGTTCCACACGTGAAATCTCGCTCGTGCTTGTTTGTTGTAGATGCTCAATCACATCTATTAACTGGGGGACTAGAAACTTCTCTCTTCTTTCGGAGGAGCTTGAGTCCCTCTCAGTGCCATGCTGCTTCATACCAGGCTGGTCCCCCAAAAAGAGGTGCATCCAGAAAGGACTTGCTCTCGCGGGGCCGTTTTCCCTTGAAACGTGTCACCAGCAGGTCGTCCAGGTGGCACTAGCACTGCTCAGCGGGCGCACCCCAGCTCGTTCCGTGCTGCCGAGGAAGCTCTGGCTCTGGAAGAAACAGATGCTCTGCTATGTTGTTCTTCTGCACCTGGGGAACTGGTGGTCCTTGGGCCTGCAGTTCTCGCAGCCACGCGACCGTGGGGAGGAGCACCACTCCCTGCCTACTTTGACGACTGCTCGCCCACACCAAGCCTCTCTTCTCAAAATCCCTGAATCACTACACAGTCCCTCTGGCTTCTGAGCTTCTAGTTTATTCTCCCCAGCATACTTGTATAATTACTCTCCTTTTTGTTTCCTCTTGTTTCAGGGAGTTTGTATATGTACCATCTCCTCTGGAGTATAAATTCCATAAGGGCATGGTTTATCTAATAAGCAAAGCAAGCAACTTCGGCTAATGGAGGCAGAGAAGGAATGTATTTAAAGGACGCAGCTTAGGAATCCGAATCTCTACTAGAGCAGGAGACCTGGGCGTGGAGTCCACGGACTCAAGAACTGCCCCATGCCACAGTGCAGAATTGGCCTGGTGGGGTTCCCACTGCTGCTGGTGGACTTGGAGGGAGCTTTCTCAGCACCACCCACACTGGGTCTCAGATGCTGTTGCTGGGTCGCTGTCCTTGCTGCCTCTGCGGCCCAGAGGTAACTGCCCAGCCACAGCCATGGACTCTTCACCGACCCCACTTCTTTCCGTAGGCTACAAAGCAAAGTGCGTCAGGTACACACGGCTGGAGAGCCTGGATCGTGTGTCCACGTCATGGCCACAGGAGAGGCTGGGAAAGCGGATATTTGGCACATTCTGCTTCTGCAGCAGGAGGTCGGCTCTGCCTTGGAAGGTGAGGATTCCTCAAGTGCAGGGACAGTGCCTTGCACTACTTTGCATTGTCTGTAGTGCCTAGATTAGAACAATATTTGCCATATGTAATTAAAAGGTTGTTTCCAATTTATCATTGGGGCATGACTCAGCTAAAATCTTGCCCAGGAATGAGCCCCAAAATAACAGATTGTGTATGCTTTCGTCACGATTTCTGGTTTTCAACTAAATTGGTTGCTATTGAACCAGCCTACCTGGAGGCACTTAAGAATGTCAGAAACCTAATATTTTGGTGAAATGTCAATCCCAATGAAATGTCAATCCATCTTGTTTTTTATAACTCATTTATTCAACCAATATTATTGAGTTTGCATACTTCATGTGTCTTCTCAACCTTTTTCCATTGCAATAGAACCCTAATTTTATTTTGGGTAGAAAAAAGCCCAGTGAAAAGACTACATTTGCCAGCCTTTTTTGCAGCTACTAAGACACCAACTCAGGATTCTTTTCCTTACTTGGTTTTGTGAGTTACTTGGCTCTTTGGATCTCTGTGTTGAATAGTCCAGGGTTCTGGTGCCTGTGAAATGCTAACAGAGGGCTGTTGTACTCTCAGGACTAAAGGTCCTTATAATAGACTTAGGGTTCTAGTCACAGCTTCCCATTTTGCTGCCATTTGCAGATTTGTAGGTTGGTGGTCCAGATCTTACCTGATTCCATATCTGTTTTTCACTGGTATCCCCATTCAAGGCAAAGACTTCCTGTACTGGAAGTGAGGGGCAAGGCTGGAACTAGGTTAGAGGATGCAGTGGTTTCCAGACAGATGTTAGGGCTGGTGGCCTCCGAATGTCCCAGGAGCTGGGCAGCTGTATCCACATACAGAGTTCCTGGTTTCCCAACAGACTTACTAAATCAGACTCGTGGGGGCCTAGTAACATGTATTTTTCAAATTCCCCCAGGGGATTCTGTTACACAGCCTGGTTGCATACCCCTGAACTAGATGACCTATTTATAAGATTTCTTCAAACTCTAAATTGGCCTGATATCAACTTTATTTCATGTGTCCCAAACTTACCTCACTACAAATGATTGTAAACAGAACCTCAGTCACTAGCATTTTAGGATTTGGTGAATGTGGTTGATTTTATTGTTGTTTCAAAAATTCACCCCCTTCATGGGGGGAAAATTATACCGTCCTTCCCCCTATTTGATACCATGTGACCTGCTCTGACCTACGTAATGCAGAAGTGACATGTCACTCCCAAGAAGATAAGATGGAAGAAGGTAGAGGCGTCCTGAGGAACAAAGGCTGGTTAACACTCTGCGAGGTGGCAAGGACCAAATCGAGGGTGTGGATTTAATACCCACGTTGAAATGTCTACATTGATTGAGATAGTGCCCAGCGACTTCTTTCAGTGGGGTAAATGGCTCAGGGGAAAGAGACCAATGGTGTAGCTCTCACTGGCATCTAGAAGTTTGACAAACTCAAGGGACCCAAAACACTCGTAATTGAGCCTAAAGAGAGACATAGTCTAGATCAGAATTGTGGGCCTGGCTACAGCTGCAACTCTGACTGAAATTAAAAAAGATACTGACTGAACATTTTAAGAGTCATACAATTGCCACCAGAGACCAATTGAACCAGACCTAAAACATCCAAGGCCCTAGCTCATGACCCAAGGAGGTCATGTTTTCAAATGTCCTCTTCAGATGTGGCCAAAGGATAATGGAGGGAAGGACCTCCTGGGGCACACTAAGGGTCACAGAAAACAATACACTGGGAATGACTCCCAGAAGCAGAACTTTTTAACTTTTGATAATGCATCTTTATCAACTTAATTGAGGTGGACAAAAAGCACACTAATTTCAAATATACAGTTCAGTGAGTTTTGACAAATGAAACCATCACCACCACCATCAAGATAAAGAACATTTCCGTCACCCCAAACTGTTCTCCTTGTACATCTTTGCAGTCAATGCCCTGGTCCCCACCTCTGGCCCCAGGCACCCATTGCTTCCTGTCACTATAGTTTAGAGTGGTATTTTCTAGAAATGGAATCATACAACATGCATATTTGATTCCATGTTTGGCTCATTTCTCTTAGCATGTTTTCAAGACCCATCCGAATTGTTGGGTGCATTGGAAGTTCATTCCTTCTTGTGTTGTGTAGTATTCCCTTGTATGAATGCATCACAATTTGTTTATTCATCCACCTGTTGAAAGACATTTGTGTTTTCAGATTTTTGCTATTATTCATAAAGCTGCTATGAACATTCAGGTACAAGTCTTTGGATGGACATCAGGTTTTATTTTTCTTGGATAAACACCCGAGAGTAAAATTGATTGGCTGTAGGGTAAACGTATGTTTAACATTTGAAGAAAGTATCAAGCTCTTTTCCAAAGTGGTCGCATCATTTTACTTTCCTACCAGAGAAGTATGAAAGTTTGTTGCTCTACGTCCTCACCAGCACTTGACATTGTGATTCTTTTCAATTTTGCCCATGCTAGCGAGCGTGGAGTGGTATCTCATTGTGGTTGCAGTTCACATTTCCTTGATGACTAATGATGTTGAGCATCTTTTCATGTGTTTATTGGCCATTTATATATCTTTCTTGTGAAGTGTTTAAATCTTTTGCCACTTAAAAATTGGACTGTTTGCCTTCTTAATGAATTGTAAGAGCTTTAAAAATATATTCTGGATAAAGATCTATGATATAGATCTTTACTAGGCACAAGACAGTTAATATATAGTGAAAAAAAATATATAGTAAATATTTTCTCCCAATCTGTGGCTTGCCTTTTCATGTTCTTAATAACGACTAGTTTCAAAGACTAGTTTTAAAATTTGGAAGAAGTCAACTTTATCATTTTTTAAATTTACTGTTTGTGCTATTTGTATCCTGAGAAATCTTTGCCTACCTAAGAATCACAAAGATTTTCTCCTGTATTTTTTCTTCTAGAAGTTTTATGCATCTAGCTTTCATGTTTAGGTCTATAATACATTTTTAAGTTAATTTTTATGTGTGCTCTGAGGTTAAGTGTCAAGGTTCATTTTTCCCATGAGAATACCCAAATTGTTCAAGCAACATTTATTGAAAAGTCCATTTCCTCCATTACTTTGTTACCTTGGCACCTTTGTGAAAAATTAATTGTCCAAGTAACTTTACAGCGGGTAAACCTGACAAACACTACCCCAGCCAGGAGGTCAAGGTCCACATGAACAGTCACGTTGGTACTCTGCACCCTTGATACGAGGTGATAAAATGGCACTTTACTACTTTGGTCTTCCTTCCAGTCTAATCAGAAAAACACCAGACAGATCCCAGCTGAGGGGCATTATACAAAATACCAGTACTCCTAAAAACTGTCAAGGCCATTAAAAACAAGGAAAGTTTGGGAAACTGTCACAGCCCAGAAGAGCCTAAGGATACAAGGACACTAAATGTAATATGATATTGTGGATGGGATCCAGGGACAGAGAAAGGACATTGGGTAAAAACTAAGGAAATCTGAATGAAGCATACTCTTAGTTAATAATAACTATTATCAATACTATTTCATTACTTATAAAAAATGTACCATTCTTTTTATTTAAAAATTTTTTTAGAGACAGGGTCTCACTATGTTGCCCAGGTTGGACTTGAACTCCTGAGCTCAAGTGATCACCCTGCCTCAGCCTCCCGAGTTCCTAGGACCACAGGCACATGCCACCATGCCTGGCACAGATGTACCATTCTAACGGAACATGTTCATAGGGGCAACTGGGTGCAGAGTGTATGGGAACTCTGTGAGCCATCCTCGCAGCCTTTCTGTAACCTAAAACTTTCTAAAATAAGCTTAATAAAACCAAACAAAAAATTGATTGTATGTGTTTTGTTCTTCTGTTATTAGTTGTGTTGACATTTAGGTTTTTTACAGCCTCTTGATGAATTGGCAATTCCATAGTAAAACGTCTCTTTATCCTGATAATAGTCTTTGCTCTGACATGTATTTTGTCTGGTGTTAATGTGACAACTCCATCTCTTTTGATTTGTATGCGTGATATATCTTTTCCCTATCCTTTTACTTACAGTTGGGTCTTGCTTATCTTTATCCACTTTGTTTTAAAAATCTTTTTCTGTGGTTGGTTGGTTGATTTGTTCATTCATTCATTCATTCATTCTTTGTTGCCTGGGCTAATGTGCAGTGGCATCATAACTCACTGCAACTTCAAACTCCTGAGCTTAAGTGATTCTCCCACCTTGGCCTCCTGCAGCGCTGGGATTATAGGCATGAGCCACTGTGCCCAGCCTAGATGCTTTATATTTGATATAAGTATTGATACAGTTGGATTTAAAACTACCATCTTGCTATTTGTTTTCTATTTATTCCATCTGGTTTTTTGTTCTTTTCCCTTCTAGTCCTGATTTCTTTTGGATTGATGTACTATTTTGTATGATTCTATTTTATCTTCACTATTGGCTTACTTATACTACCTCTTTGTTGTATTTTGAGTGGCTTTGTAAAGGTTTCCAATGTACATCTTTAACATACTCCACCTCTAAATAAGATTGCGTCTCTTCACTTATAAGAACCGTATGTCCATTTCCCTTCTATCCTTTGTGCTATTGGGGTCATACGTTTTACTTCTACATATCTTATAGACTCCACGTTACATTGTTGGTTTTTTTTTTCCATTTAAACAGTCAATTATTTTCTAAGAATTAAAAAGCAAAAAAATATTTAATTGAAACAACACTTACCATTTCTGATGCTTTTCATTCTTTTGTGCAGAGCTGACTTTCCGTCTGGAGCACTGTCCTTCTGCCTGAAGAATTTCCTTAGCATTTCTCGTAGTGCAGGTCTGCTGGCCACACATCCGCTCAGGTGGTTTGCCTGAAAAGTTTCACCTTTAGATTTTAATATTTCATCTGTATTTGGGTCTGTTTCTGCACTTCATTGATACGTCCATATAATCACATGCTTACTACCACATTGTTTTAGTTGCTGATGTTTTATATCAAAATATTTTATATTTTCGGGGCTTTCTATTCACTTCCATTGACCTGTCTGCCTATTCCTGTAATATTATTACCATGCTATTTAAATGTCTGTAGCTTTATTATGTATTTGACAGATTATATAGCAATATATAGCATATTAATATTTTAAATCTTGTAGGGTGTTTTTATTAAAGATTCACAGAGACATACAGTACAATGTTAAAGCCCTCTCTACTGCTCCCCTCTCACATTATTTTCCTTCCCAAAGATAACTTTTCACAGATATTTTATATCCTTCTATATTTCTAGTCTTTTCTGAATGCATTTAATATATGCATATACTTATAGTTTATTTCCTGCTAACACCAGTGGAATCATAATATGGCATCTTATCAGATATAAGATACTATCAGTAATAATATGCATCACATACTACTAGGAAGAGAAGGTAGGCCGGGCGCAGTGGCTTGTACCTATAATCCTAGCACTCCGGGAGGCTGAGGTGGGCGGAGCGCTCAAGGACAGGAGTTCGAAACCAGCCCGAGCAAGAGCGAGACCCCGTCTCTACTAAAAATAGAAAGACATTAATTCGCCAACTAAGAATATGTAGAAAAAATTAGCCGCGCATGGTGGCACATGCCTGTAGTCCAGGTACTCCGGAGGCTGAGGCAGGAAGATCACCTGAGCCCGGGAGTTTGAGGTTGCACGTGAGCTAGGGCTGATGGCCACGGCACTCTAGCCTGGGCATCAGAGTGAGACTCTGCCCCCGAAAAAATAAATAAATAAATAAAATAAAAT
>CAUYRT010051081.1:0-21116 GCA_963574885.1 Lepilemur ruficaudatus
TCTCTACTATAAATAGAAAGAAATTAGCTGGGAAACTATAAGTATATAGAAAAAATTAGCCGGGCATGGTGGCACATGCCTGTAGTCCCAGCTACTCGGGAGGCTGAGGCAGAAGGATCCCTTGAGCCCAGGAGTTTGAGGTTGCTGTGAGCTAGGCTGACGCCACGGCACTCTAGCCCGGGCAACAGCGTGAGACTCTGTCTCAAAAAAAAAAAAAAAGAAAAAGAAAGTAAAATAAGTATAATCTTCCACTATACTATAATGCCCCATTTTGCAGATGAGAAAACCATAGAATTTCAGAAACACAGGTACTCATTTCAATATCCTGTATAGGTGACAATTAGTGAGATGTTATGACCTCAGGCTCCTGGCAGTTAATGGTGGGGTGATTAGCACCTAATTAGTATAAATGAAAAAAAAAAAAAAGAGAAAGCCAGTGACAGGAGCTGGTGGAAATTGTAGGTGGTAATGCTCCTTATTTGAGTATCTGGTTGCCTGTTTCAGGACCAAACCCAATACCTCAAATCCTTGGCAAACTAAGACTATTTTTTCATGAAGCTAGAAAACCAACAATTAGAAGATAGTGAAATATGGCAGAGATATAAGAACCTTAGTTCTGGGCAAGATCTGCCTAAATGGTCTAATTGAATCCAGTTTTCCTGCACCTTCCAATTTTTGACTAACATATCTTTCTAAAGACCAACTGTATCAGATCACTCCACAGCTTAAACATCTGTAATATCTTCCTGTCTGTTCTCATATCAATTCCATATCATTCTTCCTAAGCTACTACAAAACCCACCCTCCTCTCCAGCCAGGGTGCCCTCTGTACAATCTGTACCATATCAATGCCATCTTCAGCATTCCTCCAAACCTTTCTTTATGTTGAAGCCTGCCTCCCATTCCTGCTTATGTCCCACCACTCCATGAAGCCTTTTTAAATAGTACTCTGACTCATTTGGTATTTTTCTAGTTGTTATGTTTTATGTATTGGTTTCATCTCTTTGGAGGACTTTGTCACCTCTTTAATTGGCAGTGTCCCATACCAAGCCTTCTTACTTTGTGTAATTGTGATCATTAATTATTTTCTTTATAGATATAGTTTACAAGGCACTCCTTAATACATGATCCCATTTGACAGTCACATCCACTGATTTAGTCCATTTTGTGCTGCTATAACAAAATACCACAGACTTGGTAACTTATAAAGAACAGAAATTTAGTTTCTCATCATTCCGTGTGCTGGGAAGTTCAAGATCAAAGCTCTGGTAGATTCACTGTCTGGTGAGGGTCCGGTCTCTGCTGTCAGGATGGTGCCTTGAACACTACATCCTCTGAAGATGAATTCTCTCCATCAAGCTCCTCTATAGGGCACCTAATCCCATTCATGAAGACAGAACCCTTATGACTCAATCACTTCCCAAAGACCACACTTCCCAACACTGTTGTATTGGGGATTAAGTTTCAACATGAATTTTGGAAGGGACAAAAACACTGGAACCTTAGTATCCACCCTACGAAATAAAGTATTGATTCTGCATCTCACAAATTATTTATTGAGGATCTGCTACCTGCCAGGCACAGTGCAGGGAAGATATTTCTAGCCACTTTTTACAGATTAGGAAACTGAAAAACATTGTGAGATAAAGGGACTCATTCAAGTTCACACAGCTAAAAAATGACTGTTCTAGAGGTCCATCTAAGGTTCTCTCTATTACATGCTGTAGCTTCCCAAGAGTAAGCATTCAATATTTCTTAAATGAAATAAAATAAATTTCATTTCTATATATTTGGAAAAATTCATAGTATATTACTGGGATCATTAGCAATATGATCAATAAGCATTTATGGACATCAATTGTTTGCTGGATGTATACGAAAAAATTAATAATATTAGGCATATTCTGTTAAGTGCCAAGTGAATGGCAGAAGTGTCCCAGGCCTTTGAGTTGGGGTGGAACTGGAATGCTTCACAGGAAAGGTAAACTTTGATCTGATCCTTGGAAGACAGGAAAGATTTTGATAAAAACAGCAGGGAAAGGAAGAAGGGCATTTCAAGGAGAGGAAATAATGTGAGCAAAACCTTCCCAAAGTGTTGCAAAACCAGGTTGGACATTGCTGGTTTGGACAAATAATAAGATACAAACCTTTGAACAAAATGTGATAAGTGAAAACACAGCTGGTTTTGAGGATTTAAAAAAAGGTAATAAAGAGGTATGAGAGCAAGACACCAAGGTTCTGAAATGAGTTACTAGAGGTGACAGCACTTTATAAACTGTAAAGCACAATGCACATAGAAGTGATTGTTGTTTTTGTTAGTATTGCTATTCTACCATAGAGTAAATGGTTTTATTTGTTCACTGAGTTTCCTCATTGAGCGGTAGCCATTTATATAAACCAATCAAAGGCATAACCTTTGCCTAGAAAGGCTTTGGAAACAAAACATACAAATTGAAAAATTTCTTTCATCTCACATTGGTATGAGCTTATTGGAAGTTCAGATAGGCCAAGAGTAAGCAGGTGGGTGACTTCAGGCACTGTTAGTCCTTCACACTTAGGGTGAGCTTCTTGTAAGAAATGGGTTTGGGAAAGGTAAATTTTTATTAAGGAAAAACAAACAAATTTTGACAGAATAAGCCATTATTATTAATGATTGTACCTCTCTCTGGACAGCAGTTTGATCCCTTTGATGACTTGAATGTACTCATCTTCCTCTCAGTCTGACTCTGGAAAATAAGGAAAACTGCAATTCTATATGGAGGCTATAGAGCCAAGATGCCTGAGTTCAAATAGCAACTCTGTAACTTCATAGCTGCGAGAATTTATGCCCCTCTGAATAAAGAAAGAATAATCTCTACTGTGAAGATTAAATAAAATAGTATATATAAGGCCTAAGGTGTTCCTCAAATATCGGTTCTTGTTTGCTTCCCTGGCATTTTAGGGTATAGATTTGAGAGTCAGAGAAGATATGAGCCCAAGTGAAGGGAATTCATTCATTCATTCAACAAATTGCAATTGAGTTCCTGCTAAATGTCAGGCTCAATGTAAGGGGCAACAGAAAGAGCAGTAAACAAAGTAGACAAGATCCTTATTTTTGTAGAGTGTACAAGCAAGGTCCTTTTGACATATACTAGTTGTGTGCCTGTAATACTTAATTCCACTGAGCCTCAGTTTGCTCAGTGGAATAAGTCATTTCCCAACATACTTTAAATGATATTGCAGTACTTACTGGATTTAAAAACTTGCATAGATTCCTGACTAAATAGTGGGGTCTTATTTCACATGTGCTGTTTGAAGTATTTAACTGCTCCTTTTTCAGTTTAGTTTTTTCTCAAGTGTTTTCAAGATCTCGCATGTGGATTTTTTTTTTTTTAGATTATTTCAGTATGAATTTAATAAAGATTTAAGAAAAGCACTTTCACTATGGGTAACATCCTAAGGCAAGTGGAAAAAAAGGTTATATGTCACAACAAATCTCTCCCATTATGTCTAATACAGCGTGGAGTAGCCAGAGTACAAGAAAAGATTTACCCTTATTAATAAGAACAGTATTTAAAGAAGATTCTTTCAAAATATTTTTGCAAATTGAGATAGGGACAGAAAGTTTTAAAAACATTATATATTTTGCAAAAACAAGATATTGTTATATATTTGTAGCTGTTTCAGAGACAATTCTGTGTATTTTTTGTGATGTTAGCCACTAGCAAATCTTGATTTAGTTTGATAATGTATGTAATTTTATTTCAAATGATAAGACTATGGGAAAATTGTGGTAAAGAATGTTTATACCTTTTATGAAATAATTCTAAAGTTGCTATCAGTTTTACTAATGTGTTGCAAAAGGCTTAGATATATGTACGGTCAACTTTTTATTGTGATCTTGTAATTAAATGTAAATTTAAAATTTATTTGTTATTGTAAAATATATTTCAAAGCTTGATGTTATCTTTCACAATGACCTTTTTATATAGTCAGTAATTCAAAATAATCAAGTACCTATGAATAAATCCATTATTTCCTACTTGTTTAGGGAGTACTACAAACATTTAATTGTCACTTAATTTTCTATTATCTTCTTTATTAGTTTAACTGACTATCGTTTCTTTCTATGCATATATTTGCCACTTCTGAGAATAGTAAATCACCCTTTGCTATATTTGAAAAGTAGTTATATTAGTAAGAACTTTGTAAATAAAATACTCAAAACCTTAAAACAAAAGAAATGAGGATCAGATTAGATAATATACAGAGAGGAATTCTTATAAACTGTAAATTACTGTACTGA
Source organism: Lepilemur ruficaudatus (assembly GCA_963574885.1). NCBI lineage: Eukaryota > Metazoa > Chordata > Mammalia > Primates > Lepilemuridae > Lepilemur > Lepilemur ruficaudatus. Next base: position 4,286 of record CAUYRT010051081.1, read on the forward strand.
TGAAATAATTAGTAGCTGTGTTACTGTTTAACTTCAAGAGGGAGGGGGGCTAAAAGGCATGAGTTGCTAGCTGTAGGTACTAGAGAGCATCTTGTCATAGAATCTTCACCAGGAGCCTGACCAGATTGGAGTAAATATGAGAATGTCATCAACATCGTCAGCCCAGCTGCTGGTGGTTCCTAGGCACTTTATACATTCAGGGATGTCTGGTTCTCTGTAATGGTGAAGGAGAAAGCCTTCATTGTTTGGGCCTTGAGTCATTCCTTCTTGTGCTCAACTTCTCTGTTTTCCCTGCCAGAAAGCCCATGTTGTCATTGACCACTCAGTTTTCTCCCTTCTCTCTCCTCTAAGAGATTCCTCTAATCAGATTCAACTCTAAGGAAATAATCTGGTCAACTCATTCGTATTTATGTGCCAATGACTGAAAAGGCTTCGTGGATTACCACTCCTAAGGAAAAGGGCACTGAATTGGGGGCTTAGCCTTAAGTCAGACAGATAACTAATGGTAGAATTCTAGGGGACAACAGGGAAACTTGGGTTCCTCTAAAATCATACCAGGTGGATGAAGGATGGTGCCCCTAGAGGAGACTTACAATAATTGAATTATAAAATGTCAGTGCTAAAAGAGTTCTCAAATTATGTTCCCTAGAAACACTAGTCATTCATCTATTCTTCTGCGAAGGAAGAGAATGGAGAAGTGGTGGTCAATATTCCTGGAAATGCTATTTAGCAACCTCAAAGCACAGACCTATTAAGGACCATTGTGAGGGTGGGAAGAGGGCACAGATCTGTTGATCACGCAGAGAAACCCATCTCCAAATTTCACTGGTGAGGTCCTCAGGCTGCACTAGTTGGCAAAAATTTATACTTTCTGCCTCTGTAGAAGAACTCTATTTATTTGATTTCCTTCTCAGAAATTCCCTTTGAAATGAGCTGTTCCTCACCTTTTCCAGAAGGAATCCCCACATTCACATGGTTGTTGAAGGCTAGGATGTTTCTACTGTAAGATTTTACTCCCTGGTGACAATTAATCAGCTAAAGGATGCACACCTGAGCCAAGCTTATACAATGGGTCCTCACCTGGACTTTTGGACCAAGAGATTTTAGCTTAGTTTAGCTCTTAATTTGAACTGCAGAGATTTTAGCAATGGCCATTTTCTCCCATGTGGACTTAGAAGGGAGAAAGTGGTCTGTAGAGAGAGGAGAAGGAGCAGACATGGCAAGAGAAGCAGAGACAATAGAGGGAAAGAAAAAGTCCCAACAGCATTGAGTCCCTTGTTATAATTGTTTCTGAGGCCCCACAGAATTCTGGTTCTGTAAGACATCCCTGTAGGCTTACTTATAAATAGCTCCATAGGCTAAGTTATTTAATTTCTTTTTGCTTATATGAGTTCAACTGGGCTTCTATTACTTGCAACTAAGACTCCTAATTAATAAAGTCCCATACCTATCAAAACCAAAGGCAAGCCATTAGTGAGCTTTTATCTTCACACAATCCTACAACTGTATAAATATTTTCTGCTTTAATTTATATTATTACTTGTTCACATATGATTTTTCTAATGACAGAACTTGTAGGCCAGGTGCTATTTCCATGCTTAAGAGACCTGTAGAAACTGAGGCACAAAGCAGTGCAAAGACTTATCAAGGGTCACTATCAGAAGAGAACAGATACCAAGGTGTTATGATTTTGGATTATTCATGACCTTTGTTGTCTCAGCCCAATGTGGAGAGCCTTGAATTTGCACTAGTGATTCTCACTGATAAAGATAGCAGGTTAGAAAAACCAAAATGTTTCCTCTAACCAACTGAGTGACAGAAACTATAGGCTTAAAGCCAATGTCATGGCATTTTAACATAGCCATTCTGAGTCCAAGGTGGTGAAGACATTCATTTCATGCAGTAATTAAAAGAGCACAAGCTGTGGAGTCAGAAAATGTCTGAATCTTATCTCTATCATTTTCAAGCTGTGTGGCCTTGAGCAAGTAACCTAAACTCTAATGAACTTCAGTTTCCTCACCTGTGAAATGAGAATAAAAATACCTTCCCAGGATGGCAGCAGCAGCTGGAGTTGTCAATGTCTGAGCTCAGGGTTGGGACAGCAGCAACAGAGGTGTCATCTTGTGCTGGGGCCAATGAGGAGGCCAGGGAAGTGGTTCAGGAAACTGCTGGAATGGCCTGGAGTTTGAGGAACTGGAGCCTAAGTGGCTGCTGCTAGAGCTTGAGCTGGAGCCAGAGCCCTAAGAGGGGACCCTGAACCCAGTTCAGAAACCCCCAGTAGCCAGGATGAGCCAGGACTGTTAGAGGGTGACCCTAGAGAAAAGCACCATTGAGGACCCAGAGCTCAAATCAGGGAGATGGAAAAAGCTGGGAAGCTAAGGGAGCTACAATTATGGCTCCGTCAACCGTGTTACTATACTCTGTGACAAATTAGAGACCATCCCAAAAGGTTTGCATATACAGAGTTCTCAGACAAAGAGTTAGTGAGGACTTCCCTGGCCTCCCTAAACCACCCAACAGGTCCCACTTTTGACACTACAGTGGTTTTAACAGGAGACACTGGAGTCAGGTCTACAGGGGTTGAGCTACAAGTATATCATAGTATTCCCCTTACTGAAAAAAAAGTGTGTATTAGTAGAAAGAGGGGAAGAATTAGAAAAGAAAAAAACAGAAAATGATTTAAAAAACCCCTCTCCAGCTGAACTCACAGAGTACATTGGGATTCGATGTGGGAGGTCGGGGGAAGGCTTTGAAAACCCTAAAATGCTATACATATCCCAGTTGTTCTGATTTTTCAAGACAATAAAAGTCTATTCTACTAATGTTGAAAAATGATTAGCTTAGTTCTTCACTTTATATTGTGAACTTCTTGAGAAGATGCCTAGCACATAGTTAAGTACCTTTTAACAATGAGAAAAGGCCCACACAGAAGATATACAGATATCATTTAGTAGTAAGGATTGAATAAGCTCTACAGCCAGGTTCCAGGAGTTCCGATCCTGACTGTATCACTTAACTATCTGAATGACCTTCAACAAGTTGCTATATTTTCTGAGCTTTTCTTTCCTCATCTGTAAAATAAGAGTAATAATAGTACCTCTCTCTTAGGATGGTTGTGAGGATTAAATGAGTTCATTCACTTCATATTAAATGAGTTAGTTCATGTGCAGCTCTTAGAAGGATGTCTAGCACATAGTAAGACTATAAAAATATGATAGCTGTTATCATAGTCCATTCCATATACCCTGGATAACAAAGTCACGATCTAGTTATTCCTTGATGAGGTCATTTCATTTTGATGTGATCACACAATCCAAATGCTTTTGCAATACTGTGTTACTTTTGTGTCCATACCCCTGTCCTGGTTTGCTATCTGTGAAAGGAACTGCTTTTAACAGCTTTGCATGCAAACTTTCTGGGCACTGCCAAAGCATACACAATTGCATTTTTGCCAGAATTGAAAAGCAAGTGACTGAGGAATGGTAATGCTGGATGGGAGACAAAGTTAGCATTTGATCACTGTATTTGAACCTGCTTTATTCCCAGATTTAAGTTGATCTAGGAAGGAAAATAGCCAGAATTGGTATCCTATGCAATTCTATGAGAATGTAGTCAGTTTGGGTCTGTTGGAAAACACTGTTTGCTTTTCTCTATGGTTTTGATCATAATAATTCAAAATTTCAGTATACACAAACTTGAATCATCTATCTAAATAAAGTAACAGATTTCAACTGACAAATATCAGAGCACTGTTTGTGTACATTAGGTAAAGTGTAAGAATTCCTACTGCTAACTCTCTATTTTCCAAGGTATAAGAGAATGATGCCCCTTCCTTTCACCGATTTACATTTCAACTCAGCCAGAAATTAAGGAAAGTTTTGATGTTCACAGGTTGATTCATGATATTCCAAGTAGTTACCTGTCCTGGATCAGGGAGGAACTAAGGAGGGGCGTGTGAAATATGTGATACTTCTCTGGAGGTTAGGGATTTAGAAGAAGGCAGTAGCAAGGAACTGTAGGATTCCTTCTATAACACATTTTCACTGTTACCCCATTATAACTTCACTGTCACCCATTTCTAGAAGCAGCTGCCAGGAAACAACTATAGAGAATATGTCTTAAAATCAAAATAGAGTTAGTCCAACCCTAACCAAAGTTCAGTTAGCTGCAAATAATTTGTGTCTCTGGGGCTAAGGGATCACTTGTTGCGTGGTGCTAATCCCTGAAAAGCTTGGTGTAGAAAAAAGAACTCTGGCAAAGAAGGATGCTGGCTCCATATTTCTCTGCATCTGAATAGCTAAATGACCTTGGGCAAGTCACTTAAGCTTCCAGAGACACAGGTTCCTCTTTAGTGCAACAGAGCTAATAGCGCTAATAGTACATGCTCTGTTTAACTCCAAAAGTTGCTATGAAAACCAACCGAGGTATTATATGCAAATGTTCTTTGTCAACCACATTGTCCGGCACAAAGGCCAGATGTTATTACTGCTGCCAGGAGAAAAGGTACAGAGACAGGGTGAAGGCACCCCTGTTTTGTTAATCCAGAGAAATAATACAGATATGGCAGCAGTCATTCAGTAGCTTTGAACTCTACAGGGAGGTTCTGCTACTATTAATGTTAGTACTGGTCTCAATTGCATGTTTGGCTTCATTCTGATTTCCCCAGAACACTCCATTCTTAAAGGCACATAGTGACATATGTTCTCTGGTTGGTGGTCATTCTTCCTTTTGGCAGCTATTGATTCCCTCCTCAGTACCTCTTTAGTAGAGCCGAAATAAACATGAGCCAAATTTTCCTGTATGCTGCCACCTACAAACGTGTTTTGCAGCAAAGAATGCTGCCAAGGAAATTTCTAGAGTAGAATGAGATAGGGCCTTTTTGCTAGGAAAGGGTGAAATGTGGGTGGGGAAGAAGAGAGGTCTTGCTAAACTGATTATCAACTGTTGACCTCTGCTTCATATTTTGAAATCTTTTAAATGTGGAGTTTAAACTTTGAATCCCAAATGTTATCCCTGACATCTAAACTTGGGGTCAAATATCCTTAGGCATTTTGAAAAATAAATAGCACTATACAGATGATACCAGTAATTAACTGTTGCATAATGCCTGAGAGGCAACATGATATTCTGTTTTGTGTCAAACAGACCAGGCCCCAAGCTCTAGCTCTGCCTCCATATTGTCATCTTTAAAACGGGAATAATAACAAGCAATAATACTTCCCTTGGAAAGATGTTGTAAGGATTACAAATAATATAAATGTTGTCATATAACGGACAAACAATTACAATAATCTTCATTATACATTTTCTTTGCATCCATTATTTGGTTTTTCACAACAAATCATCAAGAAGAACCTCAACTTTACAAAAAAGTAAAACAAGATCCAAAGTAATGAAAAGATTTTTATCTTTCTTTTAACCACTTTGGATGAGGTCACATGGCACATAAATAGGAGTGGAAAGTATATTTATTTTTCATCAAAAAACTGTAAAACTTTGTTACAAAATAACTTGCTATACCAAGGATTTGATAATGCCCCTGCTCACCTGATGTCTGGCCCATATATTATGGATGGACAGGGCACCACACCACAGCATCAGAGAGGCAGGGGAGATATAGTGATAAGAGATCAGTTGCTTTTAATAGAACGTCTAGGTTCACAGTACTGGCCTGGCCTCCTATCTGCTGGCTGACCTTGGGCAAATTACTTAATTTTTTGAGCCTCTGTTCCCCCCTTTACAAGTGGGGATAATCCCTACTCACCAGGTTTCTTATGCAAAGTAATTATCAATGCCCTATAATGTCAGCAAATCACAGTGGATTCCTAGTGAATTATCATTAGCAGTAAAATAGCAGAGGTGTGGAAAAACCTCTCTTTGTTATACCATTTTTGTAATATACTTTCATTTAACATTTTATACCTATATTTTGGTTAAATGGAACATTTAGAGCTCTTAGTCCCAGTACCTAGCAGAGTACCTGACATAGAGTAGGAATTCCACGCACTGATTGAACAAATAAAAAAATGAATGAATGGCAATCCACAAAGAGGAGCTACTGCCTGGTGGAGGAGGAAGATTTATATCTACATCTATAAAATTAAAATACATATCTAATTGTGATAAGCATTTTAAAAGAAATAAGAATAAAGTATTATATAAATTAATTATAATTAATAAATCTAGAAAAGCTTTTCAAAGAACTGAATATTTGAGCTGTGTTTTGAAAGATAAGGTGAATTTAGTCTTGAAGGAAAGGAGGAAATAACAGTTTAGTAAAAGAAAACAGCATGACCCAAAGGTAGGGTGAGACTATATGCAGAGGGAACCCAAAAAGTCAGATGTAGCTGAAGAGGTGGAGAAAGAGGCAGGAAAAGTGGCTGTAGACAAAGACTGGGACCTAACTGTGATGGACTTTAAAGGCTAAGCTGTGGAACTTGGACTTCAATCTGCAGGCCAGTGGTTGCAGATTGGCAGCCCACAAACTGATTCTTATCAACAGACATGTTTTGTTTGGCCTGCAGAGGATTAGCCTGCATGATGGTTTTTAAACCATCTGAATTAGTAGCCAACATTTAAAAAAATCAGGAGATTTCACATTAAAATCTGCAACACTGCTGATCTTGAAAATAATGGAACATGTAGAACATCGAAGCCACATTTCTGCCTGGTAACAATCAGCTGGACCTGAGTGGTGGCTGCCCACTTTACATGCACGCCCCTAGTGGTCTCTCTAATACCAGACTCTTTGCCTGGTATTACTTAGGAGGCATTTGAGTTTGAAGCCCCTGGTGCAGGTGATTGAAATTTACAGAGGAGAGGAGAGATGCTATCAGAGTTGTCTTTTTGGAAAGAACCCTCTGATTCTCGCTCTGTTGAAGATAACCTGGAAGAGGGCAGCCAGGGGAGATTTTAGAAGTGAATCTACGGGAAAGGATAAGATGACATAAAGGCTCCAACATTGAGGGGCAGGAAGCACATATGAGATGAGAAAGTATAAACCTTTATGAACCTTAACGTGGAGGAAATAGCAGATGTCCACAAATCAGCAGAAAGAAGAATTCTGAGGGTTTATTCACAAATCTCACTCCTCGTCTCCAGCCCAGCTCAAATGTACTTATTTAAATGGTTCTTCACATCTTCGGCCTCCACTAAAAATTAAAATAAATAAATAAATAAATGGTTCTTCACTCTCTTTCCTGGACAAAGAATGAGCTCTTCAAGGCAGGGTCTACAGTGTCCTATTCATCAGTGAATTCCAAGTGCCTAGAACAGAGCCTGGTACATAGTACGTGCTTAACCAATATTCATTCAATGTATGAATTGGAAAGATTCTCTACTTTCTTTGTAAGTTGAAATAAAAGTTTATTAGATTCCTAAGCATACTGAATCCACAGGATATTTTGCAGACCCCCAAGACCAAACTTCCACTTTGGAAATAGAATTTTGATTCTGTGGAAATAAAATCCATTCATTTATGCAACAACTGTGCATTGAGAAATGGCCATATGCCATACCAGGCTGAGTCTTAAGAATTCAATGATGTACAAAAACCAGCACAATTTCTGCTCTCAGGAAACTGACAGTCCACTGAGGAAAACAGATTGTAAGAAGTCCTCTGAAGGAGAAATACTGGGTGTTTTTAAAACATAATAAAAGTTGGATGAGTGAGGGAGATAGCCTAGGCAGTTGAAGAAGTCTTCTTAGAAGTTCTGATATGCATAGGCATTAACTAGATGAACAGGGAGAAGAATGAAGCAGCATTTTAAGTAGAGGGAGTAGCATACACAGAGGCAGGGAAGGACTATAGGTGACTGGAGGAACTCAATAAAGGCCAGTGTGACTGAAGTTCAGAAAACAGGAGGAAAATGGCATAACAGGAGGTCAGAGAGGTGGATCATTTACCGTGTGGTTAAAGATCTGTACTTTTATGCTAAGAGCAATGGAAAGCCAATGACAGGATTTAAGTAGGGGGGCAACATGACCGGATTCAACTTTCTAAAAGAACCCTCTCTACACGAATATATTGACAATTGAGTATTGTCAGAGTTTCAAAGGTGACTAAGTGGAGAAAGGATCATCTCTTCAACAAATGGTGCTGAAACAATGAAACATCTATACACAAAACTAGATGTCTATATACAAAAATTAACTCAAAATGGATCATAGGTCTAAATGTAAAACTGAAAACTATACAACTTCTAGAAAAAAACGCAGGTGGGAATCTTTGTGATCTTGGGTTGGAAAATGATTTCTTAGATCTGACCCTAAAAACAAGGGAACAAATTGAAAAATTGGACTTCATCAGAATTAAAAATGTTTTCTCTTCAAAAGACACTGATAAGACAATGAAAAAAACTAAAGACAGAGCAAATTGTTAAATCATATTTTTGATAAGGTACTCATGTCTAGAATATAGAAACCCTCCATAATAAAATACAAACAGTCCAAAAAACAGGTAAAAAAAATTCTAGCAGAATCTTCTTCAAAAGAAGTATGCAAATAGAAAATAAGCACATGAAAAATGCTCTTCATCATTATTCACTGGAGAAATGCAAATTAAATGGGAAAAACTTATGCCTGTAATTAGAATGCTAAAATTAAAAAGATTGACTATACCCAGTGTTGGTGAGGATGGTGAAGGAACTGGAATTCTTATATGCTGGTGGAAATGTAAAATGGTACAACCACTTAGAAAGACAGTTTGGCAGTTTTTCACAAAAGGTAAACATATACCTACCCTGAGACCCACCCATTCCACTACTAATTGCACAAGAGAAATGAAAGCATAATTCTATATGGAAACATTTGTATGAATGCTCATGGCAGCTTTATTTGTAATAGCCCCAAACTGGAAAGAACCTAAATGTCTATCAACAAGTAAATGGGTAAAGAAACTGTGGCACAGCAATGCAATAGAATACTGCTTAGCAATAAAGAAGAATGAACTAGTGATACACATAACAGCTTAGATGGATATCAAGGGTATTATGCTCAGTGAAAGATGCAAGACCAAGAAAACAAGTGTATACTATATGATTCCTTTAATATAAAATTCCGGAAAATGAAAACCAATCTATACTGACAGAAAGCAGATCATTGGTATCTAGAGGGGGAGTGTGGGGGAGTGTGGGAGAGGTAGAGGGAAATACAAAGTGGCACAAAAGAAACTTTTGGGATGATGGCTTCATGAGTATATGTATATGTCAATAATTATCAATTTGTACCACTTTAAATATATGCAGTATATTGTGTATGCCAATTATACTTTATAAGGCTCTTTTTTTTTTTCTGAGACAGAGTCTCACTCTGTTGCCCAGGCTAGAGTGAGTGCCGTGGCGTCAGCCTAGCTCACAGCAACCTCAAACTCCTGGGCTCAAGCAATCCTTCTGCCTCAGCCTCCCACGTAGCTGAGACTACAGGCATGCACCACCATGCCCGGCTAATGTTTTCTATATATTTTTAGTTGGCCAATTAATTTCTTTGCATTTTTTTAGTAGAGACAGGGTCTCGCTCTTGCTCAGGCTGGTCTCGAACTGCTGACCTTGAGCGATCCTCCCGCCTCGGCCTCCCAGAGAGCTAGGATTACAGGCATGAGCCACCGCGCCCGGCCTATAAGGCTCTTTTTAATAATCCTTCTGGCTGCGCAATGCAGAACTGACTCTAGGAAAGTAAGTGCAGGAGGGAGACGAGATAGGAAAGGATGGTGCCTTGAACTAGGCTGGCAGCAGCGGAGATGAAGAGAAGCGGGCAGACTTGTGAGACATTTAGGAAATAAAATCCAAAGGACTTGACACCATTTTCCAAATATCAGTTCATCCTGGCTTTCCAGGGTGAGGAGCTAGGGAAGATTCCATTAACAAAGCCCCCTTGAAGTTGCAGAGGAAGCCCATGGCAGAAACATCACTGGTTCTATTGATGGATAAAAATTGCAAAGAAGAAGAAGAGGAGGGGGCAGATGAAGAAGAAGAAAGCTGGTACAAACACTAAATTTAGATAATATTCTTCAACAGTTGTTTCTTAATCTTCTTAAAAAGAAATGGGAGGAAGATAAGACTTGAGATGGGGAATCAGAGTTTAAACTTTCAATGAAGTATATGCCCCTACTATGCTCACAGTAGTTTACATTTCCTGATAATAATTGTTGATAGCATTATCTTTAAAAATAAAAAATAACAAAGTGATTCTTCAGATTTGTAGAATGCTTTCCTGTTTACAAATTTGTTCTATGCACATGATTTTTTTTAATTGCAATATAACCCTTCTGAGGGTATTATTGGCCACAATATTCTGATGAGGAAACTGCGAAGTCAACTCTGGTGCTGTGGAAGCAACATGAACTTTGGAATCCTTCTGACTTGGATTTGAAAGTCTGTCAGGCTGTCATCTATCTAAAGGGTAACTTCGGAGCATTATTTGCTTCTAACTCCCTTCCTCACTCCTACTCATTGTTCATTCACTGTTACTTGTACCCCTTCATTGTCATACTGTAAACACATAGTTCTGGCTCTGAGACCTATGTTCATTCCATTCTACCATCCTGCCATTAAACTCAATTCCCTTTGAGCAGTGCTAAAGTTTTGGTGGAATTGGAGGTTGTAATGACTATTCAAATAAGGTTTTCAAAGTATTTAAGTATTTTGATTACATATTCCTGTTTCCCATTACCTTAGGCTATTGAGAATTAGTTACATCTGACATGTCTATGAATAAGACTGCTTCTTGACTGTAAGGAGTGTTTTGTGAGATTCCTCACCAACAAAGGGGGTATGGTTGGGTTATATCCAAGTAGGGATGCAGCCATTAAAAATCTCAGGGGATAATTTTTCACCTTTTCAGGTGAAAGGGTCCTCAGGCCTTTCTGTTCCGGAAGGTTCATTTACAGTCATTTCCCAAGTTCCTTTGAGATTGATGAGTCTAGCTAAATAGCAGTGGGATAGAAGACTAATTTAGGTTCTACTAATGTGGAACGTAGAACAAATTATGTCCATGATTCAGCTTGTTCACCTGTAAAATAAAGCTGATCATGTCCCCTCTTCCCTGCCTTTAGATTTGAGTTACCTCCTTTGGCCAAGGAAAGTAAATCCCGCTGATGTTTGGCTGTGCACAAGATAAAATGACAATCCCTCTTTTCTCTGTAGAAGACTGTAAAAAGTGGAAGAGGCCTGGACTAAGATCTCTATATACTTTCTGGGACAGAGACCCTGCCCAGATCCAAACGTCTAAAGAACTTAAAAGCTAGGCCCAGGGCCCTCCCTTTCCATTCCCACCTGTCTCTCCTCTTTACACAGTGGCTATGGGGCATCCTCTACAAAGGAGCAGTGGTAGTAATCCACATTGCCCTCCACTCTTGATTGTCCATCAAGAGGAGGAAAGAAGCCCTATATAGGTTCTATCCTTGAATAGTTGCAGTTGGAAAGTTTAAAATATGCAAAGGCAACTAGGAAAACCAAGGGCCTGTATACAAAGCAAACGTTTGCAAAACCCTGAACAAAATCTACGGCCTACGTGCACATGGCAAGTGTTTCTGGTGTTTGTGTGTTTGCCTGCTTGTGTGGGTGATTTTTCCTTTGCACGTCTGGATAGGTGAGAAGTGTGCGGTTACAGGCAATTCCAGACAGGAAGAAAGGCTGAGAAGAGAGTGTAGAAATGATCTCTGGTTCGTGGGGCCAAGGGTTCCCAGAGCAAATGGCACTGTGCCACCAGGCCCTATCTAACCCTATGGAAGAATCTCAAAGGTTTCAGGAAGCCTGACCACGGCTTGCTCTTCAGTTTGTAGGAAACTCTCCCGTCTGCATGTCCTCATCGGTCCCGAAAAGAACCCCTGGCAGCCTTTAGGAGCAAGTACTCCTAATACCCCCTTTCCTCCTTCCTCCGACCTCCAACACACACCATCTGTTTTTTTAGATCGGGCTTCGGAACCAAATTTGGTGAGTGCCGTCCTCCGGGAGATCCGGTAGCCCTGTCCTCAAAACAAAGCTCCAGGTTAAAGCTTCAGCTGTGGCGCCTAAACAGTAGTTTAGGAAAGCAACAGGAGCTAGATATTCAGGGAGCAAGGGTCCTCCAGGGCGAGAGTGAGCCTTCTCTTGCCCTCACCCACGCTGCGCCAGCACTTGTTTCTCCAAAGCCACTAGGCGTTAGCGCAGCGGTGAGGGGAGGAGAGAAAAGGAAAGGGAGGGGAGGGAGAAAGGAGGTGGGAAGGCAAGGAGGCCGGCCCGGCGGGGGCGGGACCCGACTCGCAAACTGTTGCATTTGCTCTCCACCTCCCGGCGCCCCCTTGGAGATCTCAGCGAGCCAGCTTGCTGGGAGAGCGGGAGGGTCCGAAGCAAGCCTGGAAGCTGAGGAGGCGACGGAGGGAAAACGACCCAGCTAGCGGCTCCAGTGCCGTGCAGTAGCAGAAGGGACGCACCACGCCAGCCCGAGCCCGGCTCCGGCGACAGCCAACGCCTCTTGCAGCGCGGCCGCTTCAAAGCCACCGCCCCGGAGCTGCCCTTCCCTCTTCGGTGAAGTTTTTAAAAGCTGCTAGAGACTCAGGAAGCGAGGAAAGTGCCGGGTAGGACTGACGGCTGCCTTTGTCCTCCCCACCACCCTGCTTCCCCCGCTTCTCCCCGCTCCCCCCCAGTCTCCTCTCCAGCAGCTGCCTCTACCCGCTACTCTCCGCCAGCACCCCCACCACCCTCTCCCCCCACCCCACGTCGGCCCAGCTCCGCCAGCTGGAGTTTTTAGAGAGGTAACTCCTTTTGGCTGCGAGCGGGCGAGCTAGCTGCACATTGCGAAAAAGGCTCCTGGGAGCCGAGCAACTGGGGAGCGGCTTCAGCACTGCAGCCACGACCTAGCTCATTAGACTGCACGCGGAGACGGCCCTCTGGTTCCCCCTACTCCCTCTCCACCTCCTTCTGCCTCCCCCCGACCCCTAGTGTGGAGCCAGAGATCAAAAGATGAAAAGGCAGTCAGGGCTTCAGTAGCCAAAACCAAAACAAACAAACAAACAAAAAACAAACAAAAAACACAACTCAGTCCTTATTTGCACCTGTTTCAGTGGACACCGAATTTGCGGGGCAGAGAATTTTGCTTTTTCTTTCGAGATTTGAGCATCTTTTGAATCTACCCTTCAAATATTCAGGAACAGACTGTGAGCGTAGCAGGGCAGATCGTATCCACCGTGTGTCTTCCTCTGCACGAGACTTTGAGGCTGTTAGAGCGCTTTTTGCGTGGTTGTTCCTGCAAGTTTCCTTCCCTGGAGCTTCCCTCAGGTGGGCAGCCAGCTGTGCCGACTACCTCATCGTCACTGCCTGTTGAACTCTTCTGAGCAAGAGAAGGGAAGGCAGTTTACAGGAATTAGGTGGAAGATTCGGCCAGGCTCAAGGATGGAGGTGCAGTTAGGGTTGGGGAGGGTCTACCCCCGGCCACCGTCCAAGACCTATAGAGGAGCTTTCCAGAATCTGTTCCAAAGCGTGCGCGAAGTGATCCAGAACCCGGGCTCCAGGCACCCTGAGGCCGCGAGCGCGGCACCTCCTGGCGCTCGTTTGCAGCAGCGGGAAACCAGCCCCCCGCAGCAGCAGCAGCAGGGTGAGGATGGCTCTCCCCAAGCCCAGAGCAGAGGCCCCGCAAGCTACCTGGCCCTGGACGAGGAACAGCAGCCTTCGCAACAGCAGTCAGCCCCTGAGTGCCACCCTGAGAGCGGCTGCGTCCCAGAACCTGGAGCCGTGGCGGCGGCCAACAAGGGGCTGCCGCAGCAGCCGCCAGCACCTCCGGACGAGGATGACTCAGCTGCCCCATCCACGTTGTCCCTGCTGGGCCCCACTTTCCGGGGCTTAAGCAGCTGCTCAGCCGACCTTAAAGATATCCTGAGCGAGGCCGGCACCATGCAACTACTTCAGCAACAGCAGCAGGAGGCAGTATCCGAAGTCAGCAGCAGCGGGAGAGCGAGGGAGGCCGCTGGGGCTCCCACCTCCTCCAAGGACAGTTACCTAGGGGGCACTTCGACCATATCTGACAGCGCCAAGGAGTTGTGTAAGGCAGTGTCAGTGTCCATGGGCTTGGGTGTGGAGGCGTTGGAGCATCTGAGTCCTGGAGAACAGCTTCGGGGGGATTGCATGTACGCCCCGCTCTTGGGAGGTCCACTCGCTGTGCGTCCCATTCCCTGTGCCCCAGTGGCCGAATGCAAAGGTTCTTTGCTGGATGACAGTGCCGACAAGGGAACTGAAGAGCCTGCTGAGTATGCCCCTTTCAAGGGAAGTTACACCAAAGGACTAGAAGGCGAGAGCCTGGGCTGCTCTGGCAGCAGCGAAGCAGGGAGCTCCGGGACACTTGAGCTACCCTCCACTCTGTCTCTCTATAAGTCCGGAGCACTGGAGGAGGCCGCATCATACCAGAGTCGTGACTACTACAACTTTCCGCTGGCCCTGGCCGGGCCGCCGCCCCCTCCCCTTCCTCCCCATCCCCACGCTCGTATCAAGCTGGAGAACCCGCTGGACTACAGCAGCCCCTGGGCAGCCGCCTCAGCGCAGTGCCGCTTTGGGGACCTGGCGAGCCTACACGGTGGGGGTGCAACGGGAGCGGGACCCGGCTCCGGCTCGCCCTCAGCCGCAGCCGCCTCTTCCTGGCACACTCTCTTCACAGCCGAAGAAGGCCAGTTGTACGGGCCGTGTGGTGCGGGTGGCGGCGGCGCAGGCGAGGCTGGGGCCGTAACCCCCTATGGGTACTCTCGGCCACCTCAGGGGCTGGCTGGCCAGGAAGGTGACTTCCCTGCACCTGATATGTGGTACCCTGGTGGCGTGGTGAGCAGAGTGCCCTATCCCAGCCCCAGCTGTGTCAAAAGTGAGATGGGCCCCTGGATGGAGAGCTACTCTGGACCTTACGGGGACATGCGGTAAGTTTTTCCTCGCAGAAATGTCACCTTTTGGCCCAGGGCGTAGAGCCACTCTTCCCAGAGCGAACCCTCAGATACCCTTGGGATAGCTCAGCAGGATTCCCTAGGAGGAGTTACTCTAAATCTGAAGCTCTCCCAGGGACTCCTGGCCTACCAAAGATTCAGCTTGAGCACCCCAAATCTCTGCTGCACGCCCTGGGTGCTGATCTTTGCCCCTACAGATTCCTCAGCAACTTCCCCAGCTGCTCCAAATCCTCACTGCTTCCTGGAACTCCAGGTCCCACAGGTTCCAAATTTAAATCCGATTACGTGGGCCACCTTGAGAAATAAAGCCCTTAAGCCCCTTTCCTCCCCTCCTCAACGTTGGAGAACCTGAATCAGAAATTTGGTCAGTTACTCCACTTCCAATATGTTAGAATTTGCCTGTCAGCCTGTGTCGGGTTTCAGCAGATTAAAAGGTAAAAACACTGGCCAAAGCCTTTCTCAGCCCCTTCCTCCAAAGAAATAGAATGGAATTCCTCCGGGCTAGGGAAAAAAAGTGGTCTCTGGAGGGAAAAAAAGTGGTCTCTGGGTCCTGAGGGCCCCTGTGTGAACGGGTGAATTTCCTTCCCTGAAAGCAACTGGGGACTTGCTCCAGAGTTGGAGGTTGGCAGAGAGAACCCAACCAGGCACCCTTAGAGTAGGCAGAGGGGCAACTTTCTTGGTAAAGACTGGGCAGGATTTGCCCTCACAGGTTTCTCAATGTTAGTTGACTACGTTAAAAGTAGTTGTTTGGGTCCGTTTTCTCTTGTAAAGTGTTCATTTTCTCTGTGGGTTATAACAGACCCACAGCCCCCTGTTTCAGGTTTACATCAGATCTATAAAGGGAAGAATGTTCTTTTAATGAACAATTTAATCAGGCTTGAGTCTGACTTAGAAAGAGTTGGAAAAAAATTTTTTGTAAAGCATTTCCTGCTATTCCAGTGTGCTCTGAAATCTGCCCTGGGGAGGGAGGAATGGGGTTCTTCATTATATTTCTTCATTTTAAGGACATGTTTGCATTTTAAAACATGCGCTGTTAGCTCTTACAAATTGAGTAAGAACTGTTAGTGACCTATGAGCCATAATCTTACCCCAGAATTTTAATTAAGACGTGAGAAAAAGGGTAGACAATTTCATCTTGCTTATTAAAAATCTTTCCTCACTACAGTTGTTGAGCTTCTTGGAGACCGTGTTGAAGATATTTTCCTCAGCAAATTAAGATATTGGTTTATCTGGTGAAGGGGGATAATTTGATTTGGGGAATTAATTCCTCAGGTGAGTCAGGGCCTGATGTCCCTGTGGACTTGTGTTTTATTCTGTATTTCTGTAGCTATTTTCTTTTATCTGTGACTGTTCCAAAATTTCTTTGTTAGCCTTAACATCTTTGTTTGGTGGCTTAAACCCAACAGTTTGCCTTCTTTCGCTGATGCTTTCATTCTTGGAAGGTTGATAGCATAATATCAGTAAAGAAAGAAAGGAAGATAAGATTTCATAAAATATCATTTTTCTGGGCTGTTGAAGAAACAGCTTCTTACTAAGCTTTACATTGTATTAGGTTTTTAATGTTTAGCTTACAGGATTTTCAAAGGGTTCATTTGATATCGTCAAAGTGTTTTGCACTTAATTTAGAGTGTTTATTTTTGTAATGGCCTTATACCATAGGATAAAATGTCTTCATTTTATGAGAACAAATTTACTTGGTAGGGTTAACTTTTTTCTAGGGCTGTCACTAGATAGTGAAGCCCTTCTTCTTTTGTAAACTTTTCTGGTGGGGAGGATGTCTAAGGTGCATTTTGACCTACCATGATGCCAAACCCAGTCCCAGTCACTGGAACTTTCTGTCTTCGGAGGGGGGGGGGGGGGGGGGGGGGGGGGGGGGGGGGGGGGGGGGGGGGGGGGGGGGGGGGGGGGGGGGGGGGGGGGGGGGGGGGTGGGGTG
>CAUYRT010051082.1:0-10461 GCA_963574885.1 Lepilemur ruficaudatus
AAGTTTTAGAGATTGGATGTTTTCCATGATCACAGTAAGTTCTTTTTCAGTCATTAACACTTGACCACAGAGTGCTAATCAGGATGCCCCACTTGTCCTCTCTGCAGGTGAGAGGAGTGTGATGCCAGAATAATTTTTAAAGCAATTAGAATCTTCTGGCTTGGGATTGCACAATGGTGATATAGGAGGCTCTCTTTCTATACAAGCCTTTTGGTACACTTTCTGCAAATAGTTTCAACATCATTGTGACAAAACATTCAAAAGGAATTCCTGCCTGTCAATGAAAATTGCTCATAGAGTTTATTTGCTTGAAATTTAAAATTACTTCTATAGTAAACCTTTTTTACCTAAACCACATGGTTATTTGAAAGAGACAGATGTAAACCTTAATCCAGTTAAGTATCTTATACTTGATAGTTAACCAGAATAAATATTCATAATATCTATATGTTAAATTTTTTGTCATTAAGATCGCTTTTACTTCCTAGGGGAAAATCATGCTTTCTACTCTAAGGCATATTTAATTTGATTATTCTCACTCCTGGCAAAAAACACACTCCTTTAAACTATGGTTATAACTATTTTCTTCTTAGATATTGGAATAAACCTCCAGAATCAGAGTTCTCCCACACACCAAACGAGGTAACAATGATTCTAAAGTACTGCTATACAGGCTCTACATCTTAATAAAGATACAAATACTTGATTGTTTAAATTATGGGCATGGGAAAAAAACAAAGCATTAAGTGCAGTGCCTCCAAAACATTAACAGATTAGCATAATTCTAACCTGAAAAAAAAACTGAGGCAAAAGTACAGGCAAGGAAAGAAAACATAGATAAATTGGACTTCATAACGATTTCAAAATTGTGTGTATCAAAGGACATCATTAACAAAGAGAAAAAGCAACTCACAGAATGGGAGAAAATATTTGTAAATTATATATCTGACAAGGGGTTAATATCTAGAATATGAAAAAAAAAAAAAACTCCTACAATTCAACAACTAAAAACAACCCACTAAAAATGGTGAAAGGACTTGAATAGACATTTTTCCAAAGAAGACATATGGATGGCCAAATAAATCATAAAAAGATGCTCAGTATCACCAATCATTAGGAATTGCAAATTAAAACTACAATGAAATACCACTTTATACCCATTAAGATGGTTATTATAAAAAAAATTTTAAAAAACAGAAAATAACAAGTGTTGATGAAGATGTAAAGAAACGGGATCTCTTGTGCATTGCTGGTGGGAATGTAAAATGGTGCAGCCACTGTGGAAAACAGTGTGGAGGTTTCAAAAAGTTAAACATAGAACTATCAGTTCCACTTCTGGGTGTATGCCCAAGAGAATTTAAAGCAGGGACTGGAACAGATATTTGAACACCAATTTTTATGGCAGTGTTACTCACAAGGGCCAAAAGGTAAAAACAGCCCAAATACTGATGGATGAATGGCTAAACAAAATGTAGTATATACATACAATGGAATATTGTTCAGCCTTGAAAAAGAATGAAATCTGGCATATGCTAAAACTTGGATGAATCTTAAGACATCATGCTAAATGAAATAAATCAGACATAAAAGGACAAATATTGCATGCCGCCACTGATATAATGAAGTACCCTAGAGTAGTCAAACTCATAGAGACAGAAAGTAGAATAGTGGTTGCCTGAGGCTAGGGGAACGGAAAAATAGGGAGTTATTATTTAGTGGGCACAGAGTTGCAGTTTAGAGATGAAAAAGTTCTGGAGATGGATAGTGGCTATGGTTGCACAGCAATGTGAATATACTTAATGTCACTGAGCAGTACATTTAAAAATTATTAAGATGGGGCAGGGCACAGTAGCTCCTGCCCACAATCCCAGCACTTTGGGAAGCTAAGGTAGGAGGATTGCCTGAGGCAATTGATACCAGCCTGGGCAACATAATGAGACCCTGTCTCTACAAAAAAAAAATTTAAAAATTAAACAAGAGTAATGACATGTACCTGTAGCCCAGCTACCCAGGAGACAGAGGCTGGACAATCGCTTGAGCCCAGGAATTCAAGGCTGCAGCAAGCTATGATGCCACCACTGCACTCCAGCCTGGGTGACAGAGCGAGACCTTGTCTCAAAATAAAATTATTAAGATGGTAAATTTTATGTTATTGATATTTTACCACAAAAAAAATCTAACTTAAAAAAGTTGAGCATTTAACAGTTGGTTTCAACTATGTGCTGAGCCAGAGGAAAATTGCTAGTTGATTTCCGTCTTCACTAACTAGGGAATATAATGATGTGTGACAAAAATGACCTATATTATATATATTTTGAATATTTTATAACACTAGCATTGAGAGCACCTTTATTTATGCCATAACCTTTTATAGATTCTTTAATCAGAAGGTATTGAGTACTGTATTTGTTTTCTATTGCTGCTGCAACAAATTACCACAAAGTGGCTTAAAACAGAACAAATTTGTTATCTCACAGTTCTGGAGTTCAGATGTCTAAAGTGGGTCTAAATGGAGTAAAAACGTGGTGTCAGCAGGGCTATATTTGTTCTTGGAGCTTTAGGGACGAATTCACTCCCTTGCCTATTCCAGCTTCCAGAGATTGCCCATATTTCTTGGATCATTGCTCCCTTCCTTCATCTGCAAAGCCAGCAATACCTGGCAGAGCTTCTCACTCTCTGGTTCTTTATTTTCTGCCTCTCTGTTCCCACATAGAAAGACCCTTGTGTGGGCCCACCCATGTAATCTCCCCATCTCTGGGTCATTTGATTAGCAGCCTTAATTCCATCTGCAACCTAATTCTCTCATGCCATGTAACCTAACATACAGGTTCCAGGGGGAGATATCTTCAGAAGGTCAATATTGTCTACTATAAATACCTGTGCCGGGCATTTCCTAAATGCTGCAGGAGGTACAAATCAAATGAAAAATACAGTCAGCAACCCAAGGAGACAGATTCCACGGAAGACAAGACAAACATGAAATACAAGCAAATACATCTGACAGAGATGCCAAATTTTATGGTACTTTCAATGCAACAAAACATCAGAGGAGAGTGACATCGTTCTCAGCCACAGTCGTCATAAAAATCTTCCTGAAACAAGTGAAGCTTGAAGAACTTTAAGAGCAGGCAGCATTTAGTTAGTCAAAGGAAAATGGAGTGAGCTGTGCAAAAGTGGTAAAGAAAGGAAAAGGGAAATAGAAAGCAGAAGACTTGTGTTAGAAATAAACACAGTGAGGAACAAGCATTTTCCTGGGGCAAAGGATATTTCTGTGGGAAATCATTTACCCAGAAGATTAAATTGAGCTAAGAAATGAAGTCATTGTTCTGTTTGGAAGGACATAATTGGACTCATCAGACATAAAATCTATGTGGTAATGATCGATATTGTAACTCTTACACAACATTAAAACAAATTTCTCTATAATGAAGACTGGGATAAAAAGAATTAACTGAAAAGCAATGTGGTGATTGTCATTCAGATGTTCTCTGAAGGTCACCATACTGTGAGGCCCTTGAAACATCCTCTACGTTAGTCCCCCAAGACTAATACGTAATTATTTTTCCTTCTCACGGGAAGCAAAGGGATGATTGTGTTCTACTGTTTTCTGAATGGGGAGGCCCAGATCTGGGGGCCCTGTCAAAGATGATAATGTCTGCAAATCCCCTGCTAAAAAGGTCATCTTTGTCTAGACATCTGCTTGCTTGATGTTTATATTTCTATAAACCTGTCCCTCGGTGACCTGGGTGTCACTTTGATACAATAATTTCTACCATAAGGAAAATGATAAAAGGGATCAGAACAGTCCTCTACTTCCTGATTCAGTCACGCCCTCATCTTTCTTCATCAATGAAGAACCCACTCCAGCTCTGCAACCCAGGAACTCTGAAGCAATTGAGGAATTCCACCTTCAAGCAGCAGGCAAGAGCAATGCTGGTAACAGCTGGACTTCTACGTACTTTAGGGTATAAAGAGAGGGAAACTCCGGGAGTAACAAAATCTCACTCTCACTGAAGAACAGAAGTGGGTCTTTTGTAGAAAGGAGAGAAAGTGACCCTAGGTTTTATCCCACCCAAGAAGAATCATCTCTTAGGTATGGTTTAAAACTCAGCGTTTTCTGTCCTTTGCGCTGAAGAACACCAGTGTTCCAGGAGAGGTGAACAAGCTTTCTACGATAAAAGTGTTTCATGAACACAGTCTTGAGAATGCCAGGTTATGTTGTTTTTTTCACAGAACACTCCAGAACCTATACTGTGGCAGGGAGCATAGAGTATGCAGCAATGCCAAGTATTTGATCATGGAACATTTTTTCCCTCACAATGCAGATGTTTCTTAATACAGCAAAAGTGTAAGACTTTACATTTAAATATAATACAGTCAATTAACCTGCAATTTACAAATCATTGCTTATAGTGTAATTAAAATGTGCCTTGGAGAATTGAAAGAGGAGCTATGGTGCTTGCAACTCAGTTTGTAATTCATAGTTATATTCATGTTTATTTAAATAATAGATGATAAAGGTGATTGTTAAAAGCATATACAATAGTAGTATGCCAGTTGGGATAGGAAAACAAAAGTCAGTATTATGAACAAAAGCTAGATGTAAGCTCTAGATATGCTCAGTGATGCTCAGGTTTCATAGCTATATAGGCAGTCCCTGTTCCTGAGATGGTTTTTAGGTTGGATTTGTATTTATCTTGGATCCCTGATGAATAGCGCATATACAGTAATAATAACAATACTATAATGGCTCATACGTGGTAATAATATAAAACTGTAATAATAAAACTGTACTGTAACAGTAAGTTACAGGAACTATTGTGCTCTTTCTTTTAATTCAAACAAACAACATAAAAAACAAACTCACACAAAAAGTTTAGGTAGGAGATAGATTTCAAAAAAGAATATTAAAGGTTAACATTCACCTAGCGTTGCATCTATGCTAGGCTAATAGGAATGTTACGCTTATTTTGATCTTCTAATCTAACCAAATCAATAATAACCTTCCCATTTCAATAATTAATCCACTGCACTGATTAGTAATAATTGATGCTTTCATTGGAGCACTGTGTTCTCCATGTTCTATTATTCTCACTTTATAATTGTTCCCACAGTCAAGCAACCGAAGGCTAATGCTTTCCCAATGAATGATGGCATCTGGCCTTTCTCCAAACGCTTAATTTCTACTTTCATTTCCATTGTAATCACCTTTCTCTTTGCTGCAGGCTCACCTGGACTTGCAAGGGGACTTTTGCTTTGGAGGCTTGGTGACGGGGTAAACATAGACTCACATCATCAAATTAAAGAGTTAAGATGAAAGTGATGCTGTGCGTAAGCGACTATGAACAATGAGACCAGCCACCAGCTTAAAGATGCTGTGCCAACAAACTGCTTACGCCATGTGAGTTTGTTTAAATGTGCAGAAGAAACTACTTCTCAAATTATTAATTAATTAATAAATTATCCTATGGAAAGCCCATTTGTAAGACAGAACACTGTTAAGTCCATGTTGTCCATAACCTGGGGGCTGCCTGTACATTTATTTTCTTAAATTCCAACAAGAACGTAACTTTGTTACTACGAGTCTAAAACTCTCTGGGTTCTGACTCACCTTTTTCCACTGAAACTATCATGTATATCAAATATATCAAACTCAACCACTTCTGGCTCATGCTTGCATCTTTTAGCACTCAAGGAAAAATAGCTTAATATTGACAAATAATCAAAAACTAATTACAGCTTTATTTTTTTATTTCAAAATACATAGGAGGTACAGATGTTTTAGGTTACGTGGATCATTTCTGTAATGCTTGAGTCCTGGCTATAGGTGTGCCCGTCACCCAAATAGTGTTCATTGATATCACCCAAGGGGTAGTCCATTTCTTACATACGACACTCATAAAACTCCCTTTTCTTATCTGTTCTCTCAATTTTGCTCATTCAGAGCAGGTATGCTCCCATTTCTTTTTTCCACCTTTGCAAATCTCCCAAATATCCCCTCAAATCCCAGGCCCAGTAGAATCACTCCTTTCATTTTGCGTATCTATTCCATTGTCTTCTGCCAATAACTCTATTCTTTCCATTGTCAATTTAGCTAAACTTTTAGGTTTCTTCAGTGTTTCTCTCTTAGCCCATTACTTTCATTTAACAACTCCCAGCCCACTACTAAATGTGTCTGAGTAACAAAGGTTCTTTCCTCTTAGAAGTGTAGTAAAAGAGAACAGCAATATTTTCTTTAGTACCATAACTAGCATGTTTCTCATGCCAAGAGCAGATTGCCTTTATTATAACTCAAAGAATACAGTTTAGAAAGCAGCGATGTAGACACAACATTGCCCATGGAAGAATTAAAGGACTCACGAATGTATTTAAAATGATTCTCGTCAGAATAAAACAAAGGATGAATGGTACGTGGAATACAAACCCGTGATAATACAAAACATTTAAATTTTAAAACTACCATATCTTTGCTAGACTTTCCCTTCCAGAAAAATAAAATAGAAATACTTGTCCCTAATTCACTTGGTAACTAAAACTAAAAATACTGTACATTACATATGAAACAAACATATGAAGATTCTGAAAGGCGGAAAGAAGGCAGCAGACTGACTAGGGAATTTGAGACCCAAGGAACAACAGGGAATGGGGAGGTGAGTTTTGTTTTTCTGTTTGTTTTTTCTTCATAAATTCCAGACTTGGAACTAAAGAAGCCAGCAATACAGTAATGCCAATGGGTACAGACTAATAGAAATTACCCAATCTGAAAGACGGAAAAGAAATAGACTTAAAAAAAGTGAACAGAGCTTCAGAGACCTGTGGGACACTGTGAAAAGATCTAACATTGTGTTATCAGGGTCAGGGAACGTGGCGAGAAAGAGTATAGAACTGAAAAATTACTAAGACAAATAATGGCTGAAAACTTCCAAAAATTTGGTAAAAACATAAACCTGTACTTTCTAGAAGCTGGCTGAACCCCAGACAAGATAAACTCACAGAAATCCATACTAAGGCACATTATACTCAAGCTTCTAAAATTAAAGACAAGAAAAAAAATCTTAAAAGTGAGAGAAAAACCATCACCTTGCCTACAGGGAATGAACAACTTGAATAGCAGATTTCTCATCGGAAACCATGGATGCCATAGAGAGTGGCACACTACTTTTCAAGTACTGACAGAAAATAATCGTCAACACAGAATCTTATATAAACAAAATATCCTTCAGGAATGAAGAGGAAATGAAAGCAATCTCTTTATTGAAGAAAATTTGAAAATAAAGGAAGATGAAGAGAATTTATAACCAATAGACCTGCCATAAAAAATGTCTAAAGGAAGTTCTCAAAATGAACAGGAAACAATAAAAGAAACAAACCATAGAATATCAGGAAGGAAGGAGGAGTAAAATAAGAAAAATATTGGTAAATAAGGAGACCTTCCTTCTCCTATTGAATTTTCTAAGTTACATTTAATGATGGAAGCAAAAATGATAATGCTGATGTGGTTCTAAACTGCATATATGCAGAGTAGATATTTAAGGTAAATATTTACGGTAAAACATGGAAAGCAATGTGATAGCCCTATACTTTGTTTGGAATGTTAAAATGATAACATAAGTAAACTGTAATAAGTTATGTATATATAATGTAATAACTAAAACAGCCACTTAAAAAGCTATATGGGCCAGGTGTGGTGGCTCACACCTATGATCCTAGCATTCTGGGAGACCAAGGTGGGAGGATCGCTCGAGGTCAGGAGTTCAAGACCAGCCTGAGCAAGAGCAAGACCCCGTCTCTACTAAACATAGAAAGAAATTATCTGGACAACTAAAAATATATATAGAAAAAATTAGCCAGGCATGGTGGTGCATGCCTGTAGTCCCAGCTACTCAGGAGGCTGAGGCAAAAGGATTGCTTAAGCCCAGTAGTTTGAGGTTGCTGTGAGCTAGGCTGACACCATGGCACTCTAGCCTGGGCACCAGAGTAAGACTGTGTCTCAAAAAAATAAAATAATAAAATAAATAAATAAATAAAAAGCTATATGAAGCAATATACTCAAAATCACTATAGATGTATCAAAGCATTACAGAAATTTATTTTTTAAAATGTCTGAGTAACCCACAGGAAGACAGGAAAAAGAAAACAGAACAAGCAAAAAACAAAAAAGTAAAATAGCAAACTTAAAGACTAATACATCAATAATTACATTAAATGTAAATGGTCTAAAATTCATCAATTAAAAGAGATTGAAAAGTGGATTAAAAATATGATCTAACTTTATGCTGTTTATAAGAAACTCAGTTAAATCTAAAAAGATAAGCAAGCTGAAATAGGATGGAAAAAGATATATAATGAAAACATTAATCCAAAGAAAAATCAGAGACACTGAAAGCATAACAAAATATAAATAGGACTAAATCAAAATTAAAAACTTCTGTGCATTAAAGTACATCATCAACAGAGTGAAAGGCAACCCAGAGAATGGGAGAGAATATTTGCAAATTGTCTATCTGATAAGGGGTTAATATCCAGAATATATAAATATCTACAACTCAACAACAAAAACAAATGAACCCACATAAAAAATGGTCAAAGGACTTGACATTTCTATAAAGAAGATATACAAATGACCAATAAACACATGGAAAGATGCTCAGCATCACTAATGAGTAGGGAAATGTGAATCAAACCATAAGGAAATACCACTTCACACCTATTAGGATGGGTACATCAAAAAACAGGAAATAACAAGTACTGATGAGGATGTGGACAAATTCTAACAATTTCTGGAGCTTTCAGAACCCTACCCTCTCCTGCTGCCTCTCCTTTTGCCACTTGAGTCTCAGACGGCAATCCCAGTCACATTTCTCACTCTCTCCTCTGATGCCTCAATAAGAAGCCAGTGCTGTCCCTTGGTGAGGCTGCAGAGGAGGCTTACAAGAAGACGCACAGGCCAGACACTGAAGCCTGTGATATGACCAGGCCCTCCTGCGCTCTTTACCCAAGCAGAAAGCAGTTTTCTTCACCACTTTTATAGTACATTCTGTGACATCTGCCCCAAAACTGTTTTCTCATGAACATAACTTCTTACAGCAATTTCTCCTAAGTAGATTTTTCAGATTTCACTCCCTCCCTGGTTTTGCTTAGACCCAGGGAAGATGATATGAATGATGGTCTACGCATTATTGCTCAGTCCCTATGATGCTAGCCTGTTGCCCTTGATCCAAACTTGAACTTTTCTGATCTCTTGCATTGAGATGAGCACTCATGCAAGGAGATCACTGACAACTTCATCCTCTCAGCATGAAATTCAGCATGCCCCAAAAATGTCCAAACCCCAGCATGAACACAGTTTAGACCTTTGTGCTAATATGGGACCCCTGCTACCTTGGCATCTTAAGAAAATTAGAGAAAATAAAAATCCCAATTTGTGATTTTGATTGTTTATTGAAAATTCTGTACAGATTATCAGAACAAGGCTGCAAATTATCAAAGCAGTTTTCTTCAATGAGTGCCTCAGTGCCACAAGCAGCCAACAGGGACTTCTGGATAAGATGGTCTGAGTGCTCCTACAGTAAGCACATGGACATGCTGAGCACCATTTAAAAATATATAATCGAGCTTAAAAGCAAAAAACTATTATCTCCAAGTGTGCTACAAACAAGATGAGAACTTGGAGCTAAAAAAAGTGGGAGTTAAGATTTATTATACTGATGGAAAAAAGGCCCCAGGCCAAGAATTTGAAGTTCTATATAAATCTTAGACCCAGTGAAGAGTTGTCCCCACCAGGGAATGGGAGACTTGAGAAAAACGATATGAATTCCAGGCAAAGACACTGAAAGCATTTCACTTGCCCTGGTTTGTAGCTGGACAAGAGTCATCCTCAGAGAATTGGCACTCAAAGTCTGTCCTCCACTGTGGGTAGGACTAAATTCATACCACCTCATGTGAAGAAACTGAGTTAAGAATTGCCTTAAAAACTAGTTCAAACAACAACAAAAGTGTACCCTAAATGCTGCACTACATATGAAATTCTATAACGTGGAACTAGAAATCATATCTGTGGCTGTGTCTGGGAATGGGGCTTGATCAAAAGGGACACAAGGGAACTTGAGAGCATGATAGAAATGCTTCATGACTTGATAAGGAAGTGGCCAGCATGGGTGTTTGCATTTATCAAAACTGATTGAACAAGATACTTAAGATCTGGGCATTTCACTGTATGTATTAAGGTCGTCAAATATGAAATGTCCAATTTATGAAAAGTTTAGTTTATATCTCAAACAAGAAGCAGTACAATTAATCAAAGTATGTGCCTAAACTATCGACACAGGTTTGCCATCTTAACAGTAGTTTGCTTATGCCAACAGCAAAGAAGGCTGGAGAGCAAGTGGCAATGAAATTATGAAAGGTGTTTTCCACAGCTTGTTGAGAATTGAATATTTTTCCTTGTACCAGGTATTCCAA
>CAUYRT010051083.1:0-15804 GCA_963574885.1 Lepilemur ruficaudatus
TGCAGTTAAGGAATAATGTTTTTAACGTTAAATGGATTTCTAATGGAAACTATTTTAGATGAGGTAGAAAAGTATCTCTGAAAAAGTTAAAAATTAAGAATAGAAGATTAACAAAATGTGATATATGTATACCATGGAGTACTATTCGGCTATAAGAAACAATGGTGATACAGCACCTCTTATGTTTTCCTGGATAGAGCTGGAACACATTCTACTAAGTGAAGTATCCCAAGGATGGAAAACTAAGCACCACATGTACTTACCAGCAAATTGGTATTAACTGATCAACATCTAAGTGCACATACAGGAATGACATTTATCGGGCGTCGGGCAGATGGGAGGGGGGAGGGGGAAGGGGGATGGGTATATACATACATAACGAGTGCGATGCGCACCATCTGGGGGATGGACACGCTTGAAGCGCTGACTCCGGGGGGGAATGAAGAGAAAAGGCAACACATGTAACCTAAACATTTGTACCCCCATAATATGCTGAAATAAAAAAATAAAATAAAAATTAAAAAAATAATAATAAAATAAAATCACCAGAATGGAACTTCTCAAACCATCGACGTATTATGCGTTCATTAGCCACATCCTTCCCAAACTCTTCATTGATATATCAAGCTGTCTGCACTGCATTGATTCCATGGAAGAACTCACATTTGAAAATAACACAAATTTTTGACTTATCCATGGTTTCACAAAAATTGCTCTAAAAAAAATTTGAAAGATAATCAGAAGCCAAACAATGTGTTTGGAAGAATGAGGATGTGCCTTCACAATAAAAATAAAACAACTGTCAAAGTGAAATGTCATAGATATCAACTGTCAAACTTAGTACTTAAGGTAATAGGACACTTCATATGCAACAACCTAATAAAACAAGGAAGCTCTTTATGTCTACCCTCTTGTCCCAACAATTCCGTTTCTGCCATGGTCAATGATTGGCACCTAGATTGTGGATTTACATTGCTACTACATTATGGAAAATCACTATTTCTTGGCAAATTAAGTTTTGTGGACAAGGAGATTATGCTGGAACATTTTCATAGGTTCTCCTAGAATTCAAGAAAAGTACAGATTTGGGTTGGACTATCTGAGGAGGAGCTGGAAGAACAATGGGTCTAGCGGAAGATGGATAGAGCTACGGTATCAAAGAAGGAACTCTGACATTAAGCTGGCACCTGAATGAGACCTCTCCAGCTAGAAAGGGGAATTTGGGGATTCTAATGCTTCTTTGAGAATAAAGGAGGGGAGATTCATTTTGGGAACATCATTTTCTCTTAAAACATAAGAGAATGGGATCAGACTGTTAAATTTCAAATGTTAGGACTTAAAAAATAACTGGCACAGTATTACTTGGGTGGTGTCTTCTAATAAACTAGATTTGAAAATGTAAAAAAAAATAAAATAAAAATAAGGAGTAGGATGAAATACTTTTCTTCAAGTGGTAACAGTACATGCAAAATGTTCTAAATAGGAAAGAGCTTGATCAGTTTGAAAATATGAAAATAAACAAAGAAAAATCAAGTGACCCAAATTTATTTGTTAAAACAGATGAGTGACAACCAACAAAGTCACAAAGGTAAATATGAACCAGAGCATGCAAAACCTTAAAGATCTTAGCAACAAATTTGCATTTTATCCTAAGTGCAGACACCATTGAAGAATTGTAAGCAGTGGTGTAATTTGATTTTTAAACATTTGTATTTAAGCAAACAAAAACTAATTTTGACTACTGTGAGGAAGATGGACTGGCAGAGTAGATGTAATCCAAGACTATCATCAGAGATCAATTCAGATGTTGTAATAATACTCTAAGTATTTAATAATCTCTTAGACCAGAATGCTTACATTTGAGATAGAAATAAGTGATTGAATCAGGGATGTATTTTATAAGTAAAATATATAAGATGCATTTATGGATTGGATGGAGTGGAAGGTGAGAAAGGAAAACATTGAGGATGAAGAGAGAGTAGATGATATAGAAGAGAATGTGAATTAGCAAATAATGACATTTTAAAATTTGTATTATAAAAATCTCACACATAAACAAAAGTATAAAGAATAGTACAATAAACTCCCCTACTCCTCTAACCCTGTTTCAAGTTTTCAACATATGGCTAATCTTGTTTCAATGATATATCCTAGGTTTCCTCCCTGCTCTTGCTTCCAGCTGTTATTTTAAAGCAAATACCCCAAATCACATTATTTCATCTATAAACACTCAGAGGAATGGAATTTTGAGAAAGTGAGCAAAAATAAGATCCAAAGTGCAAGTAAGCCCTGTCCAGGCATAAGTGCCTAGTCAAATTTTGAAATATAAGAAGGTTTGTGGGAAAAGCTCAAAGATAATAGAACAATTCTGAAGCGATTAGTTTAGAGAATGAAAGAAACTGCAAAGAAAAATCTATTTCACACTCTTTGAAAGAATTGCTTCTATTATTTATATGAAAATACAACTTTTTCATTGAAAACCATTCACGGAAACAAATAAGAATAACAGCTACAAAACAAATAACAAAACCAGTATTTACACTTTCAGAAATGAGATGATGTTTGTGTATATTTATGTAAGTATGTGAATAGTTTACTATCTGTAATGTAAATATAGAAAGAGCTGATTTTGTTTTGTCAAGTTTTCTTTGGCTTCTCTGAAAGTTTATGTATGTTAGTACATTTCCCTAAGTTTCAATTAACCTCTGTCATAATTATTTTCTCATACATTTCATAAATTACATTGACATTTGCCTGCTTTTTTAAGACATAATCACCCTTCTAGAAAAATGATAATTAAGAACTATCTTTAGAAAGCATGTTTTAAATGTAAGGATGACTCCTTCACAGAGTAATGAGATAGAAAGACAGATATATGGATAGATAGATAGATGGATGGATAGAATCATAGATATAGATACAGATATATAGATAATTATATAAAATTTTGAATCAAGTAATCCAAAGTGTTTTGTGAAGACATAAAGGAGATAATCACTTATAAAGGGACTTCTATATATTAAGGATGTTTTATTGAGGGAACAAGGAATATTACTTAAACGGAAATACTCATTCCTAAATGTACCATTACTCCAGATTTAGTTCTTTCATTGCCTTATTTTTATTTATTTATTTTTTTACTTTTTTTTAATTTCAGCATATTACGGAGGTACAAATGTTTAGGTTACGTATATTGCTCCTGCCACACCTGAGTCAGAGCTTCTAGCATGTCCATCCCCCAGACGGTGCTCACCGCACCCATTAGGCGTGTATATATCCATCCCCTCCTCCACCCTCTCATCTGCCCGACACCTGATGAATGTTATTACTATATGTGCACATGAGTGTTGATCAGTTAATACCAATTTTATGGTGAGTATATGTGGTATTTGTTTTTCCATTCTTGGGATACTTCACATAGTAGAATGAGCTCCAGCTCTATCCAGGATAATACAAGAGGTGCTAGATCACCACTGTTTTTTTGTGGCTGAGTAGAACTCCATGGTATACATATACCACATTTCATTAATGCACTCATGTCATTGCCTTAATATATCCACAGAGAAACCACCCAAATTAAATAATCAAGCACTGATTTCCTTTATTGCGTTACATTCATCTTAATTTCTGAAGAGCCTATGGTTTTGCCACACACTTGGTTATGTTGGGACTAACCATAGACATATTTAGCAAAGAATAACTTGGAATCATAGTTATGGAATGGGCCAAGCAGTACTAATTTCCATCAGATCTGTAATCTGGAATAATTTTGAGAGAAAAGATACACACTACTGTTTTGATTCAATAGCAAGATTAAGCAATATGGATATCTATTTTTGAGTAAAAGTATTACAGTAAAAAAAAATTAAACTGGTATAAATTGGGTAGGAACTTGGTATACCTCAAGTTATACCATTCTGTATATTGTTTCAAGTGAAAAAAATACATATGACTATAAACACACATAAGTTTGTGCATGTTACTTTCAAAGATAAGTAGAAATAAATTTGCTATTACATTATAAAAGTTACATATTAGTTTATAAACTTATAATAAAGTCATTCAAATGTTCTTGCTAGGTTAAAAATTCTAGGAATAATAGTTTAATACTATCAATACTTGTAATACTATAATAGTAAAAATTATTTGTAGTAATAGTTAATTTTGCTCCTCTAACGTGTGTGTGAAAATCTTAAAACATTTAACATTATATGTAATGAGGAAAATATTTAAGTAGCATAGACAGACAATAACGTTGAGGAACACATGGAAATAGTTTAAATCATTCTGTGAAAACAAACATTATGTAATCTGTAATGAGCAAATTTTGTTTCCAATATCCCAAAATTCTTTCACTCCTCCTGGCACATACAGACATATAATTTTCCTTTTGTGTCTCAAGGGCTATGGAGAATCCTAATGACTGATACATAGAGTATGTGTAGGTGGCAAGGAGACAGTATAGCTAAGTTAATAATAGCAATTAAACTTTAGTATGTCAAGAATTAACTGGTGATCTGATTAAATGCAGATTTTGTTTCAGTTAGCCTGGAACGGGGACTGAGATTTCTGTAGCAAGCTCCCAGGTGTTACTGATGATCGCCTTGGACAGACAACCATTTGAATAGAAAGATAATCAAAATTAAATGGATTTAGGGACTTTTGGCTTTTAATAATGAAGGAATAGCACCTGTCAGATAATCCCTCCTACAGATAACAACTATAAATTTCAGAAAACAGATTTGAGGGAATCTTATTTTGTCCAAAATGAGTTTTGGGAAAAATACCAAAATTGAAAATAATACAACCAACTGAAGGTATTAAGAAACAATTAAAAGTGGGCAGAAACTGCAGCAGATTATGCTGTATAAGAAAGAAGTAGAAATTGGTGACTTAACCACCTTTTGTAGATTTTTTCTAAGCATAGTCCCAATTAATATTCTAGATATTTTGGTAGGATAATAGTAGAGATTGACGTAAGGAATATTTTTTCCACTGCACTAAGCTGAACAGTCACATCTAAAAAAGATACATTCACATCTTAATCCCTCTAACCTATAAATGTTACCTTATAAGAAAACAAAAGAAGTCTCCAAAGATGTCATTAACTTAAGGGTTTTAGGTTAAGATCATCCTGGATTCCAAACTACATGGTGGGCCCTAAATCTAACATAAATATCCTTGCAACAGACATAAAGAGAAAAGACACACAAACACACAGAGGAGATACAATGTGAAGATGAAGCAGAGACTGGGTGATGTGACCTAAGCCAAGGAACTCCAGAGCATATCTGGAGCCCCCAGAATCTAAGAGGTAAGGAATGGATTCTTTCTCAGAGCCTCCAGGGGCAATACAGCCTGATGACATATTTTCCCAACCTACCTTTTTGCTGTGAGTATGTGGAGTTGTCTGCGGCACTTCTCTGCTGATTTGTCAGTCAACCACACCCAAGCAATACCCATGGCCCATTTTAACTAACTTTGAGGTCTTCGATGAAATTGTCAAGTCACATATTAAAAAGGACTATGACTATTTCAGTGTGCTGCTAACTTTGGAAACTTGGTACACACTAGCAAATACTATATTTTGTAGTAGTGAGTCACCGTAGACTGGAATCAAGAAAATTTCCCCAAATCTTATTAATTCTTCCTTAATTTTATCTTACACTAAGTTTGCAGGATGTCAACTCTAACAAATTTGTAATCAAAGTCCAATGGTTCCATTAAGCAAGTCCTGCATTTGAATCCTAGCTCTGCTACTTGCTAGCTATGAGCAACCAGAAAGTTTATTCTCCTAATCTATAAAATGAAAATAATCATTCCTGTTTTATAGAGCTATTGTGATATTTAGAGAATTAATTTGATGTAAAGTCTGGCATCTGTTTGTTGCCCCCAAAATGGTAGCTTTTTAAAATCTGTAGTTATTTGTTGAGTTTTTTTCAAGTAACAGATATTGTTTTTATAACATCTATTGTTTCAGGATTTTAGCTCAATAGATGTTTATGGTATAATGGATTTTAGTGATATCTTTTTTTGGTCTTTTGTTTTAGGCAAAATTAGAAATGACTCTTTAAAGAGTACCTGCCATAAATACTCATTAACAAGTAAAGTATTATATTATCATAGTGTAAAAATAGCAGAGAGAAATTGTAGATGAACTAATTGCAGAGAAGGACATATACAAAGATAAATAGCAGACAAAATTAAAGAGATACAGAAGAATAGCAGATAGATTGAAAAAGAGATGGGAGATAGGTTGTAGGTAGATGGTAGCTTTGTAAAAGGTAGTAGAAAGACCATATAGATAAATGATTGATACATAGGTAGATAAAGTAGATGGCAGATAAAAAATAAAGTAGATAAAATAAATGATAGATAAGGATGATAGATGAGAGAGGGAATAAAGGAAGAATATGAAGAAAGAGAACTAAGATGACATTATATATGTTATTTTGAAAATATAAATTAAACTTATTTCCTTGAAATTTTCAGAGGAAACAGGGTAAATGAAAGAAATTAAAGAGTTTTAAATAAAGCTTTATTTATATGAAGGAATATTATTTTTTGAATCACCCTTCTATTGATTATAAAGATAACATTAAGCATTAAAAAGAGAAAATACTTGTAATTTTAATTTTATAAATTTAATCATTTTAACAATCATGAATATTAACTGATAATGTGTTGGTAGTGAATGAGATTAATAACAATACCCAAAGCCATCCCATCATCTTCCTAACAATATATTTTATTATTTTATTAATTTTAACATGTACAGATATATAACACTCATATATTCTTCTATAATCATAATTTAAAAGTATATTTTGGGTTAATTCTATATTTAAATGTTTTCACTGACCTCTATTATTTTCATATGTATGTTCATTCCTCAGTTTCTTCTTTTGATTAATGTCTAAATACGCTATATTCATTGTCTTGCAGTTTCTTTAATCTGCATCCAGGATTATACATGGGTTTATTTCTTGTATATTTTAAAATATTTACTTGGTACTTGAATATATTATTTTTGCTTCACAATTTGATTTTTTCAGAACTTTGTAGTCAGAATTCCATTACCTTTTGGCATCAGATGTTGCTATGACAACATACAAGGCCAGTTTAATTTCTAACCTTTAGGGATAATTTGATATTTATTGTCATATGAGTAAGTAGCTCATTTTCTTCACTAGTATCTCTAGAAGTTTTACATTTTATATATGTATATGCATATATATGTCAATATATAGTCAGTTTTTATTCATTTTAAAGTCATATTATGTTTTTAATACTTCTGTTCCATTCTAATTTCTCTATTTTTCTAATTATCAAGTGGATCAGCTTTGTCTGTTTTCTAATCAATTTTCCTCTTTCTATTAATAATTACTATTTCTTTATGTTGTGAGACCATGAGTTCTGTAAAGTTCTCCCTTATATCTGTACATTTATTTTTAGCAATTACTATATTTATTTCTTTAATGTTTCCTCTTTCTTAATTATTTCTTTAATGATGCTGCTTTGACCTTCCCTTTATTTTCTTAAATACTAATCATCACATTCATTTAATTCTCTTGTTTTATAATCTTATTGCATTTTTTATTTCATCTATTGAATTATATTTTCTTCAAGTTTCTTTGTTGATGGTTTTATACTATTCTTATTCTACTTTGATTTAATGTTTGTGACTCCTTGACTTCCATCCCAAAATTTCTGAAGAATTTTATTTGCTTGTTTTGGTTTGGTTTTGGTTACTGTATTTTTTGTCCACTTTGTGATAAGGAGAGGACTAAATGTTTTATCTTCTTTTCCATGTCAGGCTGATGACATTGAGTGCAATTGGGGATAGGTGGGTGAAGCAAGGCGAGATTGTTGGAATTCTGTGCAGATTTTTTTAGCATAAAAGGGTTCTTCTGTCTTCAACAAAATCCCATGCTGGATATTTTTGAG
This sequence comes from Lepilemur ruficaudatus, assembly GCA_963574885.1. NCBI lineage: Eukaryota > Metazoa > Chordata > Mammalia > Primates > Lepilemuridae > Lepilemur > Lepilemur ruficaudatus. The sequence goes on from CAUYRT010051083.1 coordinate 7,948, forward strand.
GTAGTTTTAAGGCTTGCACAATTCCAAAGAAGGTTAATTCCAAAATCTAGCTAGTCTGCTATGACTAGGAAAGGGTACTGATTGAGAATGAATGGGATGCTAATGTTTGAGGTGGATTCATCTGGATTGTACAACTGAAAACATTAAATCTTCAGGTTCTCCTGAAGACTCTGGGCTTACAGAAACGACCTTTCCTCTCTGTTAAGGTGTAGTGCTTACAGATGTTGCAGAGGCCTCTATCCTTCAGGACATCATGCACTTCCTCAGGATCTACCAACATCTCTCTTCCTGGCTATGTAACAAGAGCTACATCACAACATAACCCAGCCAGGAAAATTCTTGTAAGTAAGAGAGGGAAGGAAATAAAGGTCCAGCCAATATGTGCTGACATAATGTTAGATCTAGGAGAGTTTATCACTATTGGAATATACTGCTGATATAATGTTAGATCTAGGAGAGTTTATCACTATTGGAATATACTCCTGTGTTATAGGAATGAACACCCTGACATGCACTCCAGTAGATAATGCTGAATGCTTTTAGTTTGGCTCTTGCAAGCTTGAAAATGGGGATATACTACATTAAATAAAATGTAAATGTCAGAATCTCCATGGCAGATGGTCTAATATGGATAAAAAGCAGAAAGAATTAGACTTGTTAAAGAAGATGTATTAATATTACATTATTCCAGAAGCCTAGCAGTCAACTACATACCATCAGGTTTGCCTGGAGCAAAATTTGCTAAACAAAGTGATAAGTAATATGCCAGTGAAGAGCAAACCAACATCATTGTGAAGCTCATTGTTGGCTGATGCTAACAGAAAGTTATTATTTTAAAGAATAGGGGGCCCTATCAGCAATGAGGATAACAGGATCCCAACATAATAGACGCTAGGTAATGATGCTTAACAATTAGAAGCATGTGGGTAAAATTTCACAATGTACAGCAATGTCAGAGTGGCAGCAGGGGTTCAAAGAATTGTGTGGAGGCTTAGCAGAAGGCATGCCTGAGGGCAAAACAGGAAGGTATTCAAAATTAGGGATATTGCTCCATGCATATTATCAAAAAAGTCAAGGATAGATGAACAAGAGTCTTGGGTCTACTGTCTCAGTTTAAAAAATCATGGTTCTTTGCCCAGTTTTCAGTTCTGATCCAGTCTTTAGACCCCAGAACAATTGACTGAAAAAGAGTTCAGGTCCTCACAGAAAATATAAATGATAATGATTTCCTCAGTTCTTTTCCAAAAACACATTGCATATTTACTATGATAACTGAATAATAGGGAAAGAAGACTATAACTCTAGGTTTTAGGGATAAAGATATGGGTTGACAAAGTTTTGTTACCACTCCATCACAACCACCCCACCACACTCCATCACAGACACCCCACCATTAGAGAAGGCATATGGGTACTGAATAATAAAACGAAGTATTATCCCTACTCCAAATAGTGGATCTATGGAGTCCCGTCCTCCTATTGGGCCTTGGTTGAGACAAAACATCTAACCAGGAAATATCAAGTGAGCATGTGGTCAGGGCTGCCCATTATGAGCTGGAGTTTTTAGACTTACTGTGTCTATAGTTTGAATGAAGCCAGCATTAATCCATTGTATAATGGAAGTTTTATTTTCTGAATTGGTCATAAGCAGAGTCATAAAGTAAAATTTAGGTCCAGGAGCAGGTAGACCAGATAACCATTGATGCCTCTCTCAGTTCAGACCTATGGCTACATTGGAGCAGGGAGATTACATTATAAACTTGTGACAGAGAAAAGAGGCCAAACTTGGTTCATGAGTGGATAGTCAAAATGTTATGTAGACAAGCTCAAGGATAACCCTGAAAAACAAGAGTAAAGAGAAACCTAGAGAGATGGACAGAACCTCTGGTGGTTAACCTGCTCATTCACTTTTTTGTGGAAAGATAAGTGTGTGTGGGTAAGTGTTGTGTGTGTGTAAGTGTGCACATGTATCATGGGCAATGACAAATAGCTAGGCTGGTTAGTTAAGCCTGGAAGGCAAAAGGATTGAAATTTGGGGTTTAAAAATCTATTTTTTTTTTTATTTTTAAATTTCAGAATATTATGGGGGTATAAATATTTTGGTTACCTATATTGCCATTGCACCACCCAAGCCAGAGCTACAAGCATGCCCATCCCTCAAAGAGTGTGCTCCACATTCATTAGTTGTGAATTTACCCAACTCCTGCATCCCATCCCACCTGCTTATCACCCAATGAATATTACTTCCATGTGTGCATCTAAGTGTTGATCACTTAGCACCAATTTGATGGTGAGTATATGTGGTCTTTATTTTCCCATTGTTGTAATTCTTCACTTTGAAGAATGGGCTGTAGCTCCATCCAGGATAATACAAGAGGTGCTAGTTCACCATTGTTTTTCATGGTTGAGTAGTACTCCATGGTATACATATGTCACATTTTAATAATCCACTCATGTATTAATGGGCACTAGGGTTGTTTACACATCTTTGTAATTGTGAATTGTGCTGCTATAAACATTTGAGTGCAGATGTCTTTTTATGAAATGACTTTTTTTCCCCCCTTTGGTAGATGCCTATTAGTAAGATTGCTGGATCAAATGGTAGTTTTACTTTTACTTCTTTGAAGTATCTCCATATTACTTTCCATAGAGGTTGTACTAATTTGCAGTCCTACCAGCAGTGTAAAAGTGTTCCTATCTCTCCTCATCTCTGCCAATATTTGTTGTTTTGGGACTTTTTGATAAAAGCCATTCTCACTGGGGTTAAGTGATATCTCATTGTGGTTTTGATTTGCATTTCCCTGATGACTAGAGATGCTGAGCAATTTTTTATATGTTTTCTGGCCATTGATATGTCTTCTTTTGCAAAGTTTCTGTTCATATCCTTTGCCCACTTTGTGATAGGATTGTTTGATTTTTTTCTTGCTGATTTTCCTGAGTACTATATAGATTCTAGTTATCAGCCCTTTATTGAATTTGTAGCATGCAAATATTTTCTCCCATTCTGTAGGTTGTCTATTCACTCTGATGATTGTTTCCTTGGCTGTGCAGAAGCTTTTTAATTTGATCAGGCCCCATTTGTTTATTTTTGTTGTTGCTGTGATTGCTTTGGGGGTTATGTTCATAAATTCTTTGCCTAGGCTGATGTCTATAAGGGTTTTTCCAACATTTTCTTCTAGAATTCTTATGGTTTCATGTCCTAGGTTTAAGTGTATTACCCACTGTGAGTTGATTTTTGTGAGAGGGAAGAGGTGCGGATCCAGTTTTAATCTTCTACATGTGGCTATTCAATTTTCCCAGCATCATTTATATTTTTTAATATGATTATAATTATAGATTTACTTGGTCCAGTAAAAATAGTAATGATCATTATTTATACCACTTATATTTAAGTTGCTCTTTTGTAATTGTAGTATAAATCATATACTTTTTATAAATGGCATTTATACTATTTTTGAAAGCCTGACACATTTAGGTGTGAATATTAATTTCCTCACTATATTCTCATTCTCAGTCCTTAATTTAAATAATTCTAGCAATTCATTAAAACAAAGCAAGACAAATCCTCATTTGGCTATGTAGTCTGTCATATATACCAAAAAAAACCCCTATTCATAATATAATCTTTTATTTTGGAAGCTTGAAAGTATAGGATATCAAAGAGATGAATAGAAGTAATTATAGTCCATTATCTAAAATGACATAGAATTATTGGAATTTGTTTGGTAGTTTGTCTACATTTTTTAAACCTAGAGAAAAATTTTTAGAGGACAATTTTTTCAGACAGATTTATTATTTTATCAAAATTATTGCCATGTTTTCATCCATTAGTTAGTATATATTAATTATATAGTTGTTGCAGAATTGGTTGTATTTGTATGGCTAGAGTATAGTATTCATGTATATATTTTTCTCTTAAAATATCTACTCAAACAGCAAAAGATATATCTCGAAAGACTCCCCAAAACTATTTTTAATATTTACTGGAGAAAGATGTAATACATTGGGGAGCTATGAAGATTTTTCTTTTTTAATAGAACTAGGTTTTGGAAGAACAAAATTGGATGAATTTGATAGAGATGAGAATTATGTTAATATACTGAAAGTACCACATAGCAGAATTGATTTTGCCCTGTGGTTTTAAACTGATATTTATAACCTTGTTAATAAAATTCTGTCTTTCTCTTTGGGACTACAATTACCTTATCATTTTTGCCTCATTGTGGTCGATTAACAGTGCTTTAATTTGTCATTCTCTTTCCCTTTATGTGGAGCAGAAACATCCCACTCTGATTTATGTTTCAGCAGGTGTTCAGGTGTCTGGTGGGTCTAATCTTCAAAACAAATTGTTGCTTGACATCTCAAGTTAAATAAGCCTCCTCTAAAAGTATAGGTAATATCTGCTCCTTTAACAGAGCAATAAAGATTACATTTGTTAAGTGAGGCTGGCTCAAGGTATAGAGTGTTAAAGAATCTGGGGTGGGAGGATTCATTCTGTATAACATAGAAAAGGCTGGGATGTCCTGTTTGCTCATGTTTGATAATTTATAAGAACATGTAAATACATTTTCTGAGTGTAAAGAAACCTCCAAAACGGGTTAATTTACTCCAATTTACAAAGCACTTTTTTTAAGTCTTCATTCTAGGACTAATAGTCAAGTACTTTAACACAATTAAAAATAAATTAGCTGGGGGTGGCAATTAAGTAATAACTGAATGTTGTACATAAAGTACCTGCAGAGCCCGTTTTTAGTGCTGTATCACAGTATGCTTACCTATCTTTTGTAGTTGCACTGAAACAAACAAAAAACATGAAAGAGAGAAAGAAGCTATTGAAAAAGCTTAGATGATAAAGCAATGGGAAATATGGAAATATACTCAGAAAGAGCATGTATGTATTTAAATATAATTAGTTTTGAAATTTCATAAGGAATACTTAAGTATTACGTGAAACATTTTGTTTTCATTAGAAAGTAGCTATAATGACAAACATAAAATTTACATTGTTCACCTAAAAATGTATTTCATAATATACATGAGGTTTGATAGATACACTAAAATAATGATTATAAAAGTGTGTTGGTAAAATGTTTTGACAATCTTCTGGAAATGTTGTTAACTATAGCTAAATCCAGGTAGGCAAAATTGATAAATTTGAGAAAAATGTAAATGTGATCTAAAATGGTACTGAAAAGTTAAACCATGATCTTTAAAAACTCCTGTAGGTAAAGAAAGTTCGAGAATGCAGATAAAATTCTAAACTGTAACCAGAATATATGGTAACAATAAAATTAATGAATAAATCTAAATATATATGAATGTCACCATTTTAGAGTATGATGTTTTTATAATAGGTAGTATCATTTTATATTAATATATGTATCAATATAATCCTATATATAATACATATGTTATATATTACCATATTTGCAATTCATCTATACACAATTATATTGCATGCATTTATATAACTATAATAAATAGGATCATGTATGTTATGTTTAAATATTTATTACCATGCACATATCATATACAGTTAAACAGTATTTCATAGGCCAGATTCTTTTTCAATATATTTGCTATCCACATATTACAATTGTATTTTGTAGGGTCAGAATTCCTATAATATAACACAGTAGCAAGAATCTTTCTTCTACAACATTTTTTTTGATTTTTCAATAACTTTAAGATATAATTCACGTATGCCACAATTCACTTATTTGTACAATTCAACGATTTTGGGTATATTACATTATTAATTTCTTAAATTTGTGATTATATATATACAACTTGTCATTTTATCCATTGAAGGACAATTCAATGACATTAATTATGTTCACAATGTTGGGCAACCTCCATCACTATCTATTTTCAAAACACAAAAACTCTGTAACCATTAAGCAATAACTCCCCATTCCCCCTCTCCCCTCAGCCCTGGTAACATCCAATCTGCTTTTTTTTTTTTTTTATTTCAGGATATTATGAGGTTACAAACATTTTGGTTACATTTTATGTCTTTGCCTCACACAAGCGAGGGTTAGAGGCATGCCCTTCCCCTCTACAATGCTCACCGTGTCCTTTAGTTATGAGTTTACGACCCCTAACCCCTATTCCTTGGAGAATATTACTACCATGTGAGCACCATAGTGTTAATCAGTTACTGCCAATTTGATGGTGAGTACAAATGGAGCCTATTCTTCTGATCTTGTGATACCTCACTTTGGATAATGGGATCAAGCTCAATCCAGGAAAATATAAGGGGTGCTAGATCACTGTCATTTCTTATAATTGAGTAATATTCCATTGTATACATACACCAAATTTTAATAATCCACTCATGAATTGAGGGGCACTTGGGTTGTTTCCACATCCTTCCACATCCTTGCAATAGTGAATTGTGCTGCCATAAACATTCAGGTGCAGTCTTTATGATAGAATATCTTTTGCTCTTTTGGGTAGATGCTTAATAGTGCTATTGCTGGATCAAATGGTAATTCTATTTTTAACTCTTTGAGGTATTTCCAAATTCTTTTCCACAGAGGTTGTGCTAATTTGCAGTCCCACCAGCAGTGTAAGAGTGCCCCTGTCTCTCCACATCCTTGCCAGAATTTTTTGTTTTGGGATTTTTTGATAGAGGCCAATCTCCCTGAGGTTAGGTGATATCTCATTGTGGTTTTGATTTGCATTTTTCTAATGATTAAAGATATTGAGCATTTTTTATATGTTTGCTGTCCATTATTCTGTCTTCTTTTAAAAAGTTTCTGTTCATTTCCTTTGACCATTTGTTGATGAAGTTGTTTGATTTTTTTCTTGTAGATGGCTACACTTCAGAGTTTTACCAAACATACAAGAAGAACTCATATCTATACTACAGAAATTATTTCACAGCATTGAGAAAGATAATATCCTTCCTAACTCATTAGAGGAAGCCAATATCACCCTGCTACCAAAGCCAGGAAAGGACACAACAAAAAAGAAAACTATAGACCAGTATCCCTCATGAATATAGATGCAAAAATCCTCAACAAAATTTTAGCAAATAGAATTCATTAGCACATCAAAAAAATAATTCACCATGACCAGGTGGGCTTTATTCCAGGGATGCAAGGGTGGTTCAACATACACAAATCTATAAATGCAATTAAATAAAAGCAAGAACAAAGACCATATGATTCAATAGATGCAGAAAAAGCATTTGACAAAGTCCAACACACCTTCACGATAAAAACTCTTAACCAAATAGTCATAGACAGCTCATACCTTAAAATTATCAAGTCCGTTTATGACAAACCCATGGCCAATATCATACTGATATTGAAATTGAAACCATTCCCACTTAGAACCAAAACCAGAGAGGTTTTCCTCTATCTCCACTTCTGTTCAATAGAGTGCTCAAAGTCCTTGCTAAAGCAATTAGATAAGAGAGGGAAATTAAGGACGTCCAAATGGGGGCTGATGAGATCAAACTCTCTCTTTGAAGATGATATGATATTATATCTAGAAAATCCCAAGGATTCTTCCAAGAGACTCCTAGAATTGATAAATGAATTCAGTAAAGTCTCAGGATACAAAATCAATACAAACAAATCACAGGCATTCATATATGCAAATAACACTTAGGCTGAAATTCAAATAAAAAATGCAATACCTTTTACAATAGCCTCAAATAAAATTAAATATCTAGGAATATATTTGATGAAAGACAGATCTTAGAGCCCATAAACTATGGAATGGCTCACCTATAATTAAATATGTAATGAAAAGTTTCTTCACCTGTGATGGAAAAATAAATATATTTTTAGATAAACAATCATGGAATTAATTGCTTGTAGCCTCAAATTAAGACATATTAAATTGA
>CAUYRT010051085.1:0-44765 GCA_963574885.1 Lepilemur ruficaudatus
TCCTTACTTCTTTAAACTTTTAATACACTAAAAGTACAAAATATTAAACTTATATAGTTTACTATATAAATTTTACAGAGTTTTCCTGAAGTGGATCATCTAAGAGGATTCAACAATTTGTCTCCAGCAAGTCCCATCTCCCTTTGACATGCACTGCCTACAATATTTTTCCCCCCCAATAGACTTTCTGTCTCCTTGGGAATGCTTTATCAGGAGAATTTAAGCTATTTAAATGAGTATTAATTATCCAAGAGTCATCTTATGCTGCCATGTAAGAGGCTATAGTACACACAGACTCTACTGGCTCAATGGATAGGAAGGAACAGAAGGGGTCCTGACGATTCAGGCAGCTTAAAAATCAATGCATTGCAGTGGGAGGCTCGCAACGGGCCTGGGATGCGCAGCCTGCCTCCTTTTTCATTAAGAAAACAAACAGCTTTTTTAGGTTTAGCATTTTAACACTCTAGGAAACAAAACTTCTAGACTCTGGACCCTATATTATTTTAACAGAAAATCAGGAGAAATGTGACCAATTTTATTTATTCTAACTGCAATGCAAAGGCATCATGACTGTTGTGTTATGTCATACTCGGCAAGTTGCAATTGCCATGAAATGCAATTTGTCAAGAAAGCCACATGTTAAATTACATTAAATAAATAAACAGCATAACATCAAAACCTCCAAAAACTCAGATACCCAAAAATTGAAGGCCCTTTCCCAAGGACATTCTGAGGTTGTCTCTAAAATAGGCACAACTTTGTAAGACAAAAGATTTTAAATGTAGTATGTTTTCACATTATCATTGACACAGACCTTTATCTGGACAAATCAATTTTTGATAAAAATACAACCTTTCAATAGCAGCTACCATAACTGGGGCAATGACAAAAGAGACAAACATCCGGGAATACACAGAGGGTTTCAAATAGGCTTTTCCTTAGGTCTTTACTCTCAAATTTTTATCCTTCACATGATAATTTCAAATAATCAGTCTGGAAGCAACAGCAGGAGTATTTAAACTGCAGCTCAGAAAGCAGATTTCTATCTGTGATTCTGATTTGTTTTTCTGAATGCGGGTGATGGTTCATGCAAAAAGATTACTACGTAAAGGGCAAAATCTAAGATTGCTATTTCCATGATAAATCTAATTGTTTTCCATAATACAGAATTTTAACCTTCAAATTAGGAGCAGCTAGAAGAATGAGTGAAACCAATCACTGCTTGACTTTTATTTTCATCCAGGAACAATAACATCTGATGTCTTCCTGCTTAGTATCAGGGGAAAAAACCACATGTTGCTAACTTTGACCTAGCTCCATTTATCATTTGGTCCAAATTTCATTATCAAACTACAAAAAATTTTTTTTGAAAAGGAAAACACATTGAAACACACATACACACGCACAGGGGAATAAAAACAAAACCAAAATGAAGCTGATGCTATTGTAGCATTTCTTAGCAAGATCATTAGGGAAATGTATAAACATAACACTTTTTCTTTCATAGTAACATTTGAAAAGGAAAAACAAAAAAACTCTAAATGTCCAAATACTGGAAAAAAAGAAGAAAGCGGAGGTCCGGAATTCTTGTAAAAATTGCTGAACAAACTCTTCCATTTCTCTTATGAGGGTCACCAGGATAGGCAGTTTCTCAACATTTGTGCTTCATGGCAAGCTAAGGAGAGAATGAGAAAAGTAAGACCTCATTAGCAGGGAGATTTCACTTGGCTGCTCCCTCTCTCCACATCCACAGTAAGAAGCAGCACCATGCTTCTACTCTGTGTGGCAGATCACCGTTAGTTACTGTTTACAGTGGCACCTAGTAAATATGCAACCTGTTCTCAAATAGTTCATTTAACATTGCATGTGTTATTCTTGCTTACAGTGATTTTGTTGGTACGTGTGTCCAGGTGGGAGAGAATGCTGTGTGGTCTTTCATCCCACTAGAGGAACAAATGGAAAAACCAATGCACAAGCAGAATGAGCAGCTGGGGTTCCCAGGTTTCTGGTTATCCAGGAAAAGCAACACTCCTAAAATGTCAGTATTTACTGACATTTCATGAAGTATTGAAAATCAATATCTTGTAGAGAGACAAACTGCAATAATCTTCTCCACAGCCAGCCTGGACATTCTACTAAGTCCAAAGCACCTGACAATTTAATTGTGTTACTAAGGTCGAACAACAGACCAAATCCAGACTTTAACTTATTCCTTCCCCACTGGTGTTTAAGAAAGGTGGTCTATTGAAATGTTAGATCTTTATAAATGGTAACATCAAATACCATTGTATCATTCAATAATTTCCCAAGCCCAGCTGGAGCTCATGATGATGTATTGAAGGAAATTATATGCAGGTATAGAACATATACAATCAAATCTGTCTTTGCTTTTCTCAGCCAGCTCTTTTCCAAGGAGCCCAGACACTGATGTGAACAGAAGGCAAAGAAGAGGCTGAATTGTAATTCCTCATGTTTAGGGATTAATTCCCATGGTTGGGGCTGGGAGCGACTGGGGTTAGGGTTCTGAGGCTCAGGAATCCTTTGAGTGAAGAACAGTGAAGAACTTTGTAGCCCTGTCATCTGCATCCCGGCCAGGCTATCTGCCTTTTAAGAATAGGAGACCACTGATTCCACCCAGTGGTGCTCTGCATCATCCTGGACGATGTCAATAACCCCTTCCTCCAGCAAATCCCAGGGCAATCTGAGTCTTTCTTCTCTCTTCTCTTCTTGATGTCTTTGACAAAGAAGTTTTAACCCTGGGGCTGCCATCTCAGCTGGGGCACCAGCAAAAGCACTAGTGCCCTGACCAGGCCTGCATGTGATGGAGAGGGCTGAGGATCCACCCTCATGTGGGTTAGTCTCTGCTTGGGAAGCCTCAGCTGAAAGAGCTCCTGTTGGTTCTGTCTGGCAGTGAAGACTTCCAGAGACCTGCTGCAGTGCTGACGCTGACAGTCGTCAACTGTCAGACACAGTGTTTGTGAAGTTCTGAGCATGCCCAGGTTGCCACGCCCAGTGCTGTGGGCTTTTGCCAAGAAGGGTGGAGGTGGCTAATGACTCCTGACCTCAAAGAGTTTACAGTCCAGCAAACACGGTTGATGCAAATGGCAGAGCCAGGGCTCTACCTCAGATCTGTGCCACTCCTGGCCACACACTGAGCCCCACCACTGTCTGGCCCCCGCTTCTTGCTCTGTCTCTAGTTCTTATGCATTATTCAGCAACGTGGACCATCAAATCAACAGAGAGCTGTTAAGTGTTGTGCATAATAAATATCGACCATAAATATTTGATCAGTGCTGGTGTCCTGGTATTCATTCAGCTGTTAACTTTCTACTAACGAGCTTGTGCCAATTTATCCGCTGACATCAATCTTCAGCAGTGATTATGCTGCTGCTCAAACCAGACCCTGGTTGCCATGACAGTGCATCTGGAATGGACCTGAGAGGAGCCCCTGGGCTGTGATTACTAAGCTTTGCAGAAATACAGCTGGATTGGACATCTTGCTACTTGAGGTATTGCCATGGTCTGAATGTTCCATGCCCCCACCCCCAAATTCATACGTTGAAACCTAACCTCTAAGGTGATGGTATCAGAAGGTGGGGCCTTTGGGAGGTGATTAGGTCATGAGGGCAGAGCCCTTATGAATGAAATTAGTGTCCTTATAAAGAGGCTGGAGAGAGACCCTCATCCCTTCCACCACCTGAGGGCAGGGCGAGAAGGTGCCATCTATGAACCAGGAAGCAGGCCCTCGCCAGACACTGAATCTGCCGGTGCCTTGATCTTAGACTTCCCAACCTCCAGAACTGTAAGAAATAAATTTCTGTTGTTTGTAAGCTACCCAGTTTGTGATTTTGTTATAACAGCTTACAATGACTAAGTGGCATCATTCTAGTTTTTTAAAAATTCCCTGGGAATTAGGAGCTTTAGAATATGGAAGGCAGGAAGGCAGGGCAGAAAGAGCGCTGGATGCAGTGAGGTCAGGACACCTGCTGCTACAAGTCTGCTGTACGACCTTGAGCTCTGAAGTCACAGCTCTCTATACCTCAGCTTCCTCATATTTCTGTAAGACAGTGTTCAACTCTAAATGTCGATGGATTAATTTAGGAGTCACAGTTTCTAAAACAGTTTAAAATGTTTTTTTGATATATTTTGTTTTCTTTATATCTCATGGGAGGCTTTCTTTTTCAATGCTATGTAACCCATTCCACCTAAATAATGATAATAAAAAATCATGACTGATGTCAGGGAGATGCTTTAAGAGATGTGAGTTCTTGAGGTCGCTTCTGGCCTAAAGACCCAAGGGAAGCACTTGACTATAGGATGGATAGAGACAGCCATTCCCTCCCAGTGAGAGAAATGCCACGCTCCCTTCTTTCCCCACAGATGTAGGCTTGTGCAAAACAAGGCAGATCAATGTTCTTTCCTGCGAGAAATGTCATTTGAGGATGCCTAGGTGTGGGTAATGCTTTTGCCTGCTGACTCACTGCCCGTGGCAGGCCATCAAAGCACTGTACACACCATAACATTGTGCTTTCTGGGGCAGCGTACAGTGAGCCGGCCTGCTTCTGTGGTTGAGTTGCACTTTCCTAAGGGCTGGGACTGTGCCAAGCCCACAGCTCGGGAAGGGACCACACTTCCGCAAGCCAGGCAAACTGAATCTGGGGGCTGAGGGGGTGAAGGGTCATTGTCCTTCTGCTCTGTAGAGGACAGGCACCCACATATCTTGAAGGCAGGGTTGTACAAAAGTGATCCATTCACTCTTGTACCTGGATCGTTGCAGGAGTCCTGGGAAAAGCTCGAAGGCCAAAGATCCTTTTGAACTCTAATCTAGAAAGGTGTGCCATACTCTCCAGCTGGGGTTGAGTGCCCTTATTTAACCAGGAGCTAGGGGAAACTGTCACCTGGAATGGCTGTTCTCTGTTCAGGACTCTACCGCGTGCACTGTGCTTCCACTTATGAACACAGCCCTCTCTCTGTGAGTCTACAGAGCCACACCTGTCTGGGCAGGGGGAGGCCTGGATTCCATCTCTGACCTCTCCCCTCACCAGCAGGTCTGGCTGGGACCTGGCTGGTGAAATGACCTCTTCATGGTCTGCCTGCGCTAGCGGGCCCAAATCAGGAATCCCAGTCCCTGGGAAAATAGTCACACCTTATCTAAAGAGGTCAGCCTGCTCGTTAGGAATACTGCCAATGCCAGTGATTCACAGGCACACATCCCAGTTTTAGAAAACTGCAAGTCTGGCTGTGACACGGGCTCTCTCTCCCTCCCTCATACACACTAACAGACACCAGTAGCCCAGTGCGCTCTCCCTGAGAACACCTACAGGAGGGGAAACCAAAATAAACACAAACTGCCCCTGCCTCATCCCTCTCTACTGAAAGCAGGTAACTGCCTGGCATGGATTCTCCCCTTGGTCAAGCCAGAGGCTCCTTTCTTTGCCTTTGGTGGCCTCATAAGTTTCTGTTCTGATAGGTCCTATTTGGAGGATGCTCTGTGTTTAGATAGTATTACCATTTAGCGGGGAGCCCTCTCACCCCCTTTCCCTTAGAGTTTGGAAGGCACAAAATCTCCACCTCCATTTCTTCCCTATCCGTGTGCTGAGGACCCTCAAGCACCAGCAAGGATTCTCCAGCCCCTTGCAGTGCCCATCAGGCTACTGAATAGGGCAGGTTCAACAGAAACGATTGTTATAGAAATAATTATAAATAATAGCATTCAAATGTGCTACATATTGTGCTAAGAGCTTTGAACTCATTCAATTCTCTCAATATGCTAGGAGGTAGGTACTATTATTAATTAGCTCTATTTTACTGATGAAGAAACTGAGGCTTTGAGAAATTCAGCGCTTGCCCAAGGTCACCAAGACGGTAAATGACAGAGCTGGATTCAAACACAAGATATTAACTACTATACCATATTGCTTTCCCAGCTATCTAGCAAACTTGGCCACAATATCAGGGAAACAGGGCTACCAGGGCCAAGAATTCAGGCCATCTGATTAGGTTATCCAATCAGTGTTTATGCAACCCCCTTCGAAAGGGACGCCTCCGTGGATGACATCCAGGCATTGTCTACTGCACTTTAGGAAGGGCGATTTCACAGTCTTCCTTGGTAGCCTGGTTCATGGTTTAATCATTAACCTGAACTCTAGTTTTAGCAGAATTTTATCAGTGCACTATTGATTGCTCTGTTCTGGTTGGGAAGACATGAAAAATAATTGCCTGCACTATCACCCTTCCCAGACTTGAAGACAGTTATAAAGTTATTCCCTTTAGCCTTGCCTTCCCTAACTTGACAATTTGTTTCCCCAGATTTCCACTGTCCATCCCCATTTAAATCACGTTATTGTTGTTATAAATGAAGATTAACATTTCTAATGAATTCTCGCATTTCCATCTCATCATTATCTCTGTCTTACAAAGGGAGGAGGGATCAGGGAAACCTTAAACCTGAGCTCACTCACTCCCTCTGCAACAGGCGCAGCAATCTGAGGCTCTGGCCCTCGGCACAGCTGCCTGCAATTCCAGACAGATCTGGCCTGTTTTGTTCCATGGGACTCCAAGTGGGCCCCCTATGCAGCCATGCAGGAGGGCCCTGTCACGATAGACGATAAATGAGACAACAAGACAAGTCTGTGCGAGGGGGACGCAGGAAGAGAAGGCAGGAAGCATCCCCTGGAATGGGATCCCCAGCTGGGCCTGAGTGTGACCCTCCAGCTCAGCTGTGGAAAGTTTTAGGTTATCCATTCTTGTTTAAACAGCAAAAGTGGGGTTTCTGTTAAAGCCAATTAATTTTCTTCCCCAAAGGTCACCTGAAAAGCGTATCCGAAGGGCTAGATCATGAGTCTGACATGCCAACGCAAGTCATCAGCAGACGTTGTTTCTGGAAATCTAAATTCAAACCAACCAGAAAAGAGCTGCCCTTTGATCCGAGCACAGGAACAGTAATAAATCCTCTTTATCACCTGAACAACAGGGCCTCTTTCTTTTGGTTTGTGACTGCTTAGATAGCTGGCTGCCAATGACAACTCCCCTTTTCCCTTCTGAAAGGCACGGTTCTTAGCCATTGTGCGCATGTGCACAGGGCAGGCTCAGTCACGTGGGGAACGCCGTTCTCTGGGTTTGGAGGGAATCTTGGCAGTTCGGCACCAGTCGGGTCAGTCTTAAAGAACCGAGGCCTTGAAATAATAATCGGGGCCGACTCAGAGGGAAAACTGACCCTGAGGCGCGTTGCCGGGGGACTTGGGTTTACTTTGCATGTGGTGAAGACACAGCATAGGAGACTCGGGACAGGAAAGAGACGGGACAGAAAACTAAGCACGAGCAGCCGTAAGTCCTCCATGCGTGGGCCAAGGGAGAGGGATATTCTAAGACCTGACTTCTTTTTGTCACCCCTCATCCTGTGCCCTGAATCCTTAACCCTGGGCAGCAGCTAAAGATGGTCCATATTTCCTAAAGATCCAATGTCAGAAGGTCAGAAAGGGATGAGGCCTTCAGAAAGATAACCACAGACACCAGGTACAAGAATAAATGTCTCATGACTCTGGCATTTAGTAAGCAGCAGATGGGAACTGTCTAAAGGGGCCAAGAAAGAAAAAAAAAAAAGCAAGCTTGATTTTGTATTTCCCGTCATGGAAAATACTGAAATAAAGTTTCTTGGCACCATAGCTCCCCGACAGCCCAGCGCTGAGACCCCCGCCCCTCTGTCGGCCCACCTTGTGCGCAGTTTCTGCGAACTGCTGGGCGCTGTTCTTCAGGTCTTCTGTCTTCTCCTCTGCCCGGCCTAACCGCTCCCCGCGCTCGTTCAAGGCCTGGCTCGCCTTCTGCACCGCGCTGGTCACGCTGTCGGCAGCTGAGTGGAGGATGCTGTTTCCTGCAAGAAGGAAAGCAAGGGCCTCAGAAGCTGGCGTGGCAGACCTATGGTGACCAGACCCTGCCGGAAGGGAGTGCCCTGTAAGAGTAGTGCAGGTCACACCGTGGAAAGGGCCCCAGCCTCGTGTCTAGGAAACAAGTCAACATTTCTTCTGAGTCAGTCTGACTGACTCACTTGTAAGAAAAACAGCCACTGACTGCAGGGCCTGGGAAAATCCTGAATGCTGCTACGTACTCCCACCACTGACATGCCAGACGTTTCCCTTCTTTCAGTGTGCTACCTGGGGAGGCTCAAAA
The DNA here is from genome assembly GCA_963574885.1 of Lepilemur ruficaudatus. Taxonomy (NCBI): domain Eukaryota; kingdom Metazoa; phylum Chordata; class Mammalia; order Primates; family Lepilemuridae; genus Lepilemur; species Lepilemur ruficaudatus. Next base: position 8,167 of record CAUYRT010051085.1, read on the forward strand.
GGACAGTGCCTGTCTGGATTTAGGACCTGGATTGCAAAAGTAAATGAGAATTCTGACAAGTTCACAGAATTGTACCAAGTTCAACGAGACATATCTGGATCTTATGTGCATCTCCTTTTGACCTGTGGTTTAGGTGAAAAGGAAAACTGGGGCCACAGAACTTTTCTTGATATAATGTTTCATTCTCCTTTCAGCTCTTGTCCTCCACTTTACCCCTTCATCCAGCAGGTAAGTAATACCCCCAAATGTATAGCTGCACATAAGAGTTGTGAGTTAGTCTCAAAGTTCAAAGCAGATGTGTCGGCTCGCAGCCTTGAATCCTGTACCATAGCTCGGACCATTGGGCCTCTTTGCTTCTGGTCTCTAGTACCTGGAGCCTCAGCACCACACTTGACCAGCAGGTGAAAACTGGCTAAAGAAACCAGCCCTAGAAGAAAGCTGGCACTTCTAAATTCAGGAGTGATGATACCAAGAAAGTTGAAACAATCACATCTCAAAGGGTCATGCATTCCTGACATCTCATTTGCTAGGACTGGGCAGCAAATTCAATAGTGCAGAAGTTGCAGATGTATAACCCACTGAGAACTAGCAACTTGCAAAATGACTACAAGGAGATTTATAGCTGTATTTTGTTAACATTGAGTAGAAGATATTTAATGGCATTTTATATAATAGCTTTATGTCTTTGAATAAGTTTATGACATTATTTAACTTTGTACCTGGGAAGGATACATCTAGCCAGACAGCTTTTAATAGAAATGCAATTTCCACTAGTCTCAGCTGCAAAGGCTTCCTAATTTCTCCTCTGTGGGAACCGTCTGTGGTTTGTGGAAAAGGATCTCAGATAAAGAAAGTGCTTGGCCTGGTGGAAGCACTTAGTAAATGGTTTTCCATTTTTCTTCTTTAAGGGTGGATTTCAAGGGCTTCAACTATGCACTAAGGGAAGGAGAATGGCATTAACTTAGTGTTACTCAACTGCATCAAGCACTACATAAACCAGGATAAATTAGCACAGACGAAGAGGAAGCAAAGCAGATGCAGCCCTGGAGAATTCTGGTTGAGCATACGAGTTGGAATGCAGGGTCAGGGTCTTCAGAATGGATTTAGGAGGGGACATTTAGTCCCCCTTTGCTTTCACATTATATTCATGACTACGATGATAGCCAACCACCACTGCCTGCCACGAGAATAGCATTTTGCAAGCATAAGCCTTCATAAATACTACGTCATTTGACTGTCACAATTCCACTGAGAAGATTGAGCCTAGTAGAGGTTAAGAACCTTGCACAAGACTTTATCACCAGGACAATGACATGGCTAGCACAGGAACCTGGTTTTTCAATGACTTTTCCTTATTCTGTTCCTTCTTCTTTGCAGATACAGTGTTGGTCCGGGGAAGCAATCACTATGACACATTGTGGGCAGACTCGCCTACAGTCAGGTTTTCACAGGTTATTTCCCAAGGTAACACCTGACTGTGTCTATCCTCAAGGTACTTCTGTTGGTAAATTAAGAGTTATTGCCCATGCCGCATTGCAAATCAAGTGTTCCCAAGAAGGAAGAGGCCAATGGGGTGGAACAGGAAGCTGGAAAAAGGACTGGAAGGTGGAGGGGAGTTGGGAAAGGGCACAAGAAAATCTCCTTTCCCTGCTTCCTCACATATACCCACAGTTTAGCCGCCAGAAGACAGGGAAAAGATGGGGCACGGAACCTGCAACTTCACAGCTAGGAATAGCTACACGAAATCTAAGGAATTTTAGAATTAGATGCCATAAAATTAAGCGGGCATATAGCCAAGACCTGCCTTTTCCATTGGAATTGACTCACATGCTCTCCTAAAAGTGATACGTCTCTGTTTTTCTGGAATGAACTCACTACATATAAGCCATACTGCTTTCTTGTCATGACTTCCTTGAATTTAATCTTGTACATGATGTCAGGTAATACCACACCCAGATTTATATGATACTCTTTAGCCAATAGTCATAGTTAGGACCAAATGTTATAATTAAAAGAGAACCAAATGCTGTCTTCCCTATTCAAAGATGACATTGCTGACCACTATCAATAGGAAATCCACTTTTATTAATGGTTATTTTATGTATAAGAATGAATTTGAACAAATCTTATTCCCTCATTTGAAAAGACCCCTCCCAGTTTCAATTCTACCCACATCTCAGGCCCAGTTAAGTCCCATCACCTTTATCAAATTTCAAGTCAATTCCATTCTCAGCCCTATAAGTACTGGCTACATCCTTCCTGGGTGCTTAATCAAGTACAGTCATGGGCTTCTCCTACTTGACTTCTTCACCTGGATTACAAACTCCCTGAGTGCACCATTTCACTCTGTTGACCATCCCCTAATCTTTAATATTTCTTCTCTTTTGACTTAGATCTCCTGCTCACTTTCTTCTCTCTGGGCTCCTCTTGTTCATACTGCAATCCCAGGTTCTGTCCTGTGCTCTCCTCTCTTCTGCACTCTGCAGACTCCCCCGGGGACAATCTTATCCAGCTCGTGGCTTCAATAACCAAATCCTTATCTTGCACTAGGTTGTGCTGCTGAGCTCCAGACCCTACTGGAGCAACTGGACAACTACAACAGAGTGACCTAAAGTCACCTCAATCCAGTACATCTAACCCTGATCACATTAGCTTTCCCCTCACATCTGCTTTTCCTTCGGGGTCCCTTCTTAGTGAAAAACCTCAATGTCTACCAAGATTATAATTCAGCCAAAAATGTGGGAGTCTAGTTTAGATTCCTCCCTCACCTTAACCTCAAACAAGTAAAGGTCACCTCTTCTACAGCTCTCCACTCTGCCCTCGTTACCATTCTCATTGCCTTACACATACACAAAATCTTTACTACATCTCTGATAATTACTAGAAATTACTGGTTCAAAAGGCATAAATGTTTTTGATACTCAGTGTGTGCTGAAAATTGCTTCCCCGAAAGATTGACTCAACATTCCAAACTATTCACAAAGTGCATACCATATGCCAGGCACTATTGTAGTGACACAATTGATAGACTGACTGAGGGAGTGATGTAATTGATCCGATATTCAGTTTTTCCTCTATAAAATGCGGGTCATGCCATTCACCTCACATGGCTACTGTGGAGATGAAGAAACAGTGTTTGTCAGGACTCAAGGGAAGTTTGTCCCTCCACCTCCCTTAAGACCACATCTGCTCTTTAGAGAACTTTGGGAAAATGGCACGATCCCACCCAATTCCATTGCATGTCTCCCTCTCTTCTCTCCTATCTTGGGGCTAAGTGTTTTGAGGCTTGCAGAAGACACTCAGTATATATCTTTGTATATCCTGCTGTGTGTAGCACAGCATGTTGCTCAGACAGGGAGTTGAACACATATTCATTAAATCAAGGCATGCTTTGTAAATAGGACACCTAACTCAAAAGTTGGGGCCCATCAGATTGAGCTGAGTTAAATCTGAAAATAAAGCAGTCTCCTGAGGCAGATAGAACAGTAATTCTCTCCAAATAGACAGGATGCATATTAATACCCAAATTTATTCAAGCAGTCTGAGAAGCTGTCAACCGCAGCAAATGAAGTCAACTAATATTTGAATTAGTCTCTGGAGAATAGAGCAGAGACCAATATTGCTTCATCGATGTTGCCTTCACATCAGTTCTACTCAATGCGTGCTTTTAAAAATATATATGCTGGCATCTTACATGTCAAGAGATTTAGAAGACTTTATTGAGAGAGCAATTTGAGATAAGTATAAAAAAATGGTATTCAGTCACTGTTAGTATACTTAAAAGAAATTTAAATATATAGAAAAATGAGGGAAAATAGTGAAGTATATTGCAAAATGACAACAGTAGAGTAAGAAGAAAAGGAAAGATTTTTAGAAGCCCATAAACTATACCAACAGCTCAAATATCAACATAATGTCATTTGATCATCCTAGACTTCAGGGTGTATCTTGGTAATTAAAATCCTTAATCAAATACATATATGGATATTTGAAATGTAAAATATCCTGTTTGGAAAACAAGGCAGCAAGAAAATCATCTAAAAAATAAACAAACAATAAATATATGCCCACCTACACACTCAGTGCTGAGACAACATGCTTAGCTAAGAGCATTCTTTTATTTTATTTTACTTTTTTATCATTTTTATTTTTATTTATTTATTTATTTATTTTGAAAGAAAATTGGATTGGCTGTATTAATTTTGTACAAAACAAATTTCAAAGCAAGGAAAGTTATTAGTGATAAAGAGATGCATTACATAGTAATAAAGGATTCCATTCTACAGCATATACTTCTTAATATATATGCACCTAAAAACTGAGCATCAAAATACCATGTATCAGAAATGGACAGTAAGAGCATTCTTTTAAAAGAGAAATTTCTTAACAATTTTGCCTGGACTATTTCCATTGCACAATGAATTTAACCACTTAGGAATAAAGCCTCATGTATCTAAACCATCTTAGAGGAAAACCAATGTGAAATTATGGAGAAAAATTATATATATGTATAAAATGGATTTGGGTTCAAATAAATAAACTTACAAAAATTGGCAGGGAGATTTATTATACTAAATCTGCTAATAGAACAGGAACATCAGTAACTCTCATATAGTGTGCCCAAAGTGCTCAATAATAATTTATTCTCTGAGTAGATTAAATAGTCACTATTGTGTTCTCATCTAATGTATTAATTTTCTTAGCAAAACCATTTTCATGGATAGGGCACAGGTACAATTTAAGTTTGGTTCAGTTATTAGTAACATACAAATTAGTTTTACTGGATACAAAGTTGTTGTTTCTTTTCTACCTCCAATCTGTGACCATTTTATAGCTCAGTGCCTTTACCACTAGAGGACACATTAGCAAGATAAAAGTTACATGGAGACCTGGTTCCCTGACAGCTTAGTCTCTTCTAGTCCTAAAGCCACTCAGTGCCACTTATACACTATTCTGTTCCCATCAGTGGTCACTCAGCTGCATGGTAATCATGATGTTTCAAAGGAGGCTTGCCTAGTACTGTGACTTGCACCAAACATTTTATGGATGAATAATAATTTAAACAAAAATGATGACATTAGCTTTTACTTCTATAAACAGAGTGACTGACTGCAAAGGCCTACCCAGTAGGCCTTTGAGATAGTTCCTAATTCACAGACTCCATTATTTATCTGCGAGCTCAGACAATGCCAAGCTTTTCCTACATTACATTGACTAATTGATACTAAATCATACCACTGCATTTCAATGTTGGACAACCTCTTACTAGAGGTTCATCCTCTTTTAAGATGAAGATTCTTCCAAAAGGTTAAATTTCATTTGTACTTTTGTTGTAATGACTTAGCAGATAAATTCTTTAAAAAATCCTGGTTCCATCAAGCCTTTCTAAAAGGAAGAGTTGTTAACCCTTGCTGGGCATGAATGCAGTATGAACATCAGCCAATCACAATCAAAGAATAGCTACCATTCACTGAATGTGTGCTAGGTGGCAGGTACTATTATAAGGTGTTACTATTCCTTAAAGGAAGAGATTCTTACCCTTATTTTACAGTTAAGGAAATGCATGCTCAGGAAGGTGAAGTATCTTACCGAAGATCACCCAGGTATTGACCCCAAAGCTCTCAACAGCTATGTCAGCATTTGCCAAAGCGATTCTTTGGGTTAAAATGCTACAAGGAAAACTCAATTCTATGGCAAATGACTTTGTGAAATGAGATCTAGCCTGGCTCCTTTATTGCAAGACTTTGGAAAACCTTTAATATGCTTAAGATGCTTTAATATGCTTTAATATAAACTGCAAATGAAAAGGAGGCAGGAGTGAGAGTAGGAAAGGTATGGTATGCAGACTTCCCAAACATATTTACTCACAGGGCTCTTTTGCACAGCATATCTTAGGGTGGAATTCCGTAGAATTCACACTGGAAAATGCTACAATAGACTATACTGGCTACTAAGTTAAAGGAGGAAAAATAAATAAATCCAGGCTGTCTTCATCAATTTAATAATAGATAGACCAGTCATGTAATTACATTAAAAAGGCTTGCTTTATAGAGGCAGTGGAACAGATATAGCATATTGAATGGCAGTTCCAGAATTATCTTTTGTCTCAAGTTGGTGGCTAATTTCAAGGACTAAGAAACTTGTTTGTTGCCTGGAGCTAAATGACAAAGAAAAAATGGACTCAGGGCTCAGGAATCCTTTGTAAACCCATACACTCAAAAGCCTACTTGAAGGAGACCTTGGAGTTATCTCTTGCTACAGTTGCCAATGGAAGAAGAACGGACTATTCTCTAAGGTAACTGTCTTCTGTTGGCTATGTTCAGGTAATTAAGTGGAACCTGGGTCTGTTTCTAAGTCACAGACATGCCCGAAGGGCTAACTAAGACTCAGGAAAAAGCCCAATGCCTCCTCCCTGTCCTATAGACAACTGTGCGTTCAAATTCTCCTTTCAATTCACTGTTCCAATATTCCCAATGACAAAGGTCAAACATTTAGTATTTTATTCATGTCCCTTTAAACACTTAAACTCAGGATACGTAGAAAAACTCACCAGTATCTTTAGTATTTATTTAACCTTGGTTCTTATGAACATGCTCATGTAAGAGTTACAGGGTATCAGAAGAATGAATGAATTCAAGGACTCTTCTTTTGGTTCTATTTTGTTCAGGGAACATTATGTTTTCAGACAGGTGGCTGAAGTGCAGCCTCAAAGAGGGAAGCCTTGTTCTGAAGTTAAAAACCTAAAGTGGCTCTAAATTTGGCAAAATGGATTTTGTTCCCTGTGTTTATGTTTGATGACAAACCAGCTACGATCTGCAGGTCTCTGCTTTTATTACAGTTGGAAGCTACCGACTTACTTTAATAACTATAATCTCAAGTTCAGATATATACAATTTGAAAACCCTCTACACAATGCTACTGGTTAAAAAATGAATTCTGTTCAACATATGGAGCCAGCTCCTTAATAGCTGTGCGACCTTGAACAAACTGCCCCTGCGTGCTTTAGTTTCCTCACCTGTCGTGAGGATTGGTCTAGTACTTCCTCATAAGGTTGTGTGAGGAATAAATGAGGTAAGGTACAAATGGGGCACTGAGACCAGTATCTGGCACATAGTAGACACTCAACTTCAGCCATCACTAAAGGGGTAAACTTCAATTACCTGGCGCTAAAGAGTCCTTCTGTCCCTACTTGCATCACCACGAACATTCGTGAAAGAGCAGTAGAAGGAGCAGTCTACTACTCTTGCTACCTCCCACACTTCCCAATCACTGTGAAGCTTCAGGGGACTGCCTCCACCCACGCTGCTAACATCGTTCTCTCAAACTCGCAGTGACCTATTGAGTCCATGGTCTATTTTAAGTTACCTCCACTTGGCCACCAGACCACAGACTGACTTCTCCTGAAGGCTGCTCTTTCTCTTGGATTCTAGAACACACTATATCTCTTGGTCCTCGCCCGTCACTTTGATTATTCTCTTCACTGAGAATAGTGAAGGGGTATGATGTTAGAAAGGTCCAGGCTTGAGTCTGGCTCTGCCAAATACCTACTGTGTGGCCTCAGATAAGTTACTTAATCTCTACACACCTATGTTTTCTCATCGGTTTAATAGCGATAAAAACAGTACCTATTTTTCATAGGGTCCTTTTGTGAGAATTAACTGGAACACATACTTAGCATATGCTAGTGATGCAGTATGAACGCGATACAGCTCGTGCCATTAGTAATAGCCGAGCCCATCTATTACAGAACAAACATGTGCCAGACACTGCCTACACTTGTCTGCTTCATGAATTACACCTTAATGTTAGCCCAATCTTTCCCTCCCCACCCTCCACCTGACCTGCTCCTCCTGAATTCACCGTGTTAGTTAATGGCCCTGCTATGCTCAATTCACCTTTGACTCTAACCTGACGTCACACACTCAAGTTTCATGGAGCCCACGGCACTCTATCCTCAGCAGGGGCTCTTCGCTTAGCCCTGCATGTTATTTCTAGTCCTTGTGGTACTTTAGGTTCTGTTTAGTCTTACTGGACAACCACAGCAGCCTGGATGGTTTTCCTGACACCAGCCTGTAAGTTCTCTAGTGCCTAATCTTTTTTCCATACTGCTAACCCGATCATGATACTTTCTTGTTTCCATACTTTGCCAGCTCTCCCCCTCAGTACAACATGGGCAGCTAGAGAAGGCCCTTCTTGGTCTAGCTCCAGGCTACTCACTTGCCACCCTGCACTGGCTCCCCAACCTCTGTCTACTGCCTCACTATTTTCTTGACAAGTTTTAGAAAATCTTTAAAGTTTTACCAGTTTTTTACTAAAGGTAGGGTAGAACATATAATAAATAAATTTGAAAAAAAATCAATGTGAATAAAAAGCTTAACAGGGAACACTGTGTCCAGCTCTGTTCCTCAGGGTGCCCCAACATCAGCAGTAGCAATTTTGTTTTTCCTTTTTGCAGCATCAGTACTCAAATGCAAACCTAGCACTCAGATTTTGGTGTCTAGCAATATTTTCTGATAAAAGAAAGCAAAGTTCTTTGGGAAGTTGCAGATTCCATGCCTTGGGGCAAGGAACACTCAGCTAGGCGTGAAATACCTTATTACTGCCAGATAGCAAGGATACCTTCCAAGATGGCAGGGATGGTGCTAAAAGGAAAAAGAAGCCAGTTTCAAGTGGATCACTGGGCAAGTTGTGATATTTACAACATCAGTAGTAATAAAAGTCATCACAATAAAGATATTATAGTAATTTTATATAACTTTTTTATATAACTTTTTTAATATAACTTTTTATATAATTTTATATAACTTTGTGGAAGCTCTAACTTCTTAATGATAAAGAGTTAATATAAAATGTACAAAAATGAAGTTGAAATACAAAATTGATAATTGGATGCCTAATTTTATTGATTTTAATTAGTAAGAAGTATTAAAATATTTGTGTATTTCTTCCTAGTATTCATCTATATACAAAGGTATGTATTTGTTTCTATCTGGGTGGTAGCAATGGGTAAATACAGGAAACTATGAGTAAGCCAAATAATTCAGAAAGAGTAGAAACTTATAGAAAGGGCTGATGAGCATTAATCATCAAATATTAATATATCCACTTGGTAGAAAGAGTGACAATGACACATTCCAAAGTAGTCAATGTATTCTCTACTTTGGAAATTTGGCTATTTGGGAGATTGCATCTCCCAGGGGAAGAAACCTCAAGATAACTTAACAAATTACAGTAAGATATTAATAAGGCATCTGTATGTTTCCAATAATGCTAACATACCAGATCGATGTATAATAATGACATGGTCGAGGATTATGTAATGCTGGCCAAGCAAAGTAAAGGATTCACTATTCTGGAGAAAATCCATCAAGTTGAAATTACTGGGTGCATGTGAAATTGCTGGGCTTAAACAGGACTACTGAAGTGAAGCATGAAGCTCACAAGAAGACCCAGTGAGATAACCAGGGACTCAAGTTTGAATCACCTTGGAAGAAACCAGGCCCTGTGCACCACCCAAAGACAACTGAGTGACAACCAAATGCCCCAGGAAAAATGAAAGTAAGCACTTGATTAAATTTGAAAGTTCTGTGAAAGAGTAAAGAAATAATGAAGACATAAACTCATGGTGTTGCTAGTTCATAATAGGTTTAAATGTAATATTCCTTTTCATAATTCATATTTTTGCATGTGTTTTGTCTGTTTAAAGTATCTAAAATACTCAAAATAATTGGTACTATCAAACTGTGCTAGTAGCTTAAATTGTTTGAGGGAGTCTAATGAACTAAATTTCACCAACAAATGTCTAAAAGTTCAAAGAAATTTGGCTTTCCAAGTTGTGTTTAGTAGAAATATTTATTAAATTGAAAACAAAAAGTGTTTCCTCTCCATGCACAAAATCCCATCAGTCTCCAAGGAATATAATCGACATCCTTACATACACCATCTCTTTTCTTGCCTCTGAGACTTTGTACACTCTGGTTACTCAACCAGCAATGCCATTTCCTTCCACAACCACCTGATAATTCATACTTATCAGATGTCACTCCACCTTTTCAAATTTCCCTGCTGGTTTGTTTTTTTACTCATTGAAATATTTTTGGTCACATGTACTTTGCAAGAGGCACAGCAGCAGGTTGGCGACACAGTCATGGGCAAAACAGACATGCTGTCCACACACACATCCCCACCCCATGCCAGGCAAGGGGCTTATTTATGGTCTAGAAACTGGAGGCAGAGTGTGTATGTCAGGTGGACATTTGTAACATGTGTGTATACATGTTACAACTAAAAATTAAATGATTAAAACAGAATTGAACAATTGCCACACAGTTACATGAACACTGTGCTGTGAAAGTGTATTCAAAAGGAAGCGGACTGACTCAGCAGCAGTTAGGGAGACCTGTTCGAAGAGGTAAGCCGTGATGTGAAAAGACGAGCTGGGGTGAAGTCCATGTGCAAAGGCTTCAAAGGGCAAAAAACCCTTGTGTATCTCAGGAACTGAAAGAAGACTGGTGTGGCCACAGAAGGGGGAAACTGGCTTGAGAAGACACCAGAGAGATAAGCAGCAGTCCGATCATCCCGGGGCTTACAGACCACAGTAATGAGAGATCTAAATACAACTAAAAGCCATTGCAGGGTTTTAAAATAGGAATAATCTGGATTGAGATAATTTTTGAAATTATTATTGTGACAACAGTACAGTTCAGGCATGGGAGCAAGAGAGGGAATAGAAAGAACAGTAAAGAAGCTATTGCTATAATTCAGGTAAGAGATAATGGTGGCCTGTACTAGGATGATACCAGTTGAGATCAGATAAGCAGAAGATTTAAGATATGTATCAGTGGGCTGAATATGGAAGATGAAGGAAAAGGAAGAGCAGTGAGTAAATCCCACGGAGCTTGAGCAATTGGGTAGATAGTGGTGCAATTTACAAGATAAAAAAAAGCTGTCAGACAAACAAATTTACTTGGAGTGTGAGCAGATCTGAGAATCAAGTATTTCATTTTGGATAATGTTATGCTTAAACTGCCTGTGAGATATCCAAGTGGAGTCAATAAGGCAAATAGATATTCCTCTATGGAGCTCTGTGGAGAAGTCTGGGATAGAGATAAAATTTGTTAAGTCATCAGCATAGACACAGAACAGGAAAGGATAAGCTTAGCTAAGAGCAACACCAAAGAGAGAAGGGAAAAGGTTTGCAAACCTTACCTTTAAGAATCATAACATTGAGAGTAAGGTGAAGGTAAAAGTGCCTGCTAAGGAAACTGAGAAGAAATAGCCAGAGAGGCAGAAGAAAAAACAAGGTGAATTTGGCACCATGGAAGTTAAGTCAGGACAATGTATCAGGAGGCAGCTAGGAGAGTGCCAAGACAATTCAATGGGAAAAAACAGTCTTTTCCACAAATGGCACTGGGACAACTAACTGGATATCCACTTGCAAAAGAATGCATTTGTACCTGCATTACACCATAAGCAAATTTAACTCAAAATAGACCAAAGACCTAAAGAGAAGTTAAACTATAAAACTCTTAGAAGAAAGCACAGGCATAAATCTTCATGACCCTAATTTAGGCAGTGGTCTTAGATAATGACACTTAAAGCACAAGCAACAAAAGGAAAAAGTAGATTCATTGAACGTCATCAAAGTTTAAAAAGTAGGTTGTCTCTCCTCCATGTTGGCAATACATTGGCAATTGTCAGTTTAAGTGTCTGTTTAGCCAGTTAGACTCCGAATTTCTTAAATTTCCTTGACTGTGTCTCACCTCTGTATACTTGGTCTAAGCAGAGTACCAGGACCATACATGCATTATGTGGCTCGTGTTAGTGTATGAAAATAAACAATTTTTTAAAAATAGGAAATAAAAACATAAAGGATAGAAAACATAAAGAGTGCTCACTAAAGAGAAAGAGCTCACCAAAGCTAACTTATTAACATAGGGTGGGAAATTAAATGGTCTTGGATTAAGACAAGAAAAGATTAAGTTGTTTGAGGCTCTAGAGGAATGAGGTCTGAGGCTGAATATCCTTTGCAATAAGCAAAAACAAGTTTATTGTGTTTTTAGCTTAAGAAAATATATATGTGACATTTAGGATGTGTCCAGAGAAGTTTTACCTCAAACTAATTAGAACTGTATCTCACACTTGGTGTCATGAAGTCATGAGGTTTTTTGGGAATTGAGCATGACTTCCTCATGAAAAACAAGCAAACGTCCCCATTGTTGAAACTGGAGTGCAATTTAGGGGTCAAACTTCTGTAGAAAATCGTGGTCAGAGGGTAAGTAAAAGGATTTGTTTAAGATCACACTCAGGTAATTGCAGAGCTGGCACTAGAAGCCAAATTTGCTGAGTTGGAGTTCAGTGACATTTTTGACTATTCAGTCTTCAAGCCTTTTGCATGAATATTATCTAAAATTTAAGAAAAATTAAATATATGGAAGAATCTGACAATTCATTTCCTTAAAACAATCCATGCTCACGTTCTCTTTGGAAAATGTTACCCTTACCTTTTGGAGAACTTCAACCTAGTGAGCACGTACACATATACCAGTTCATGATTTCAACATACAACACTACCAAGTTTGGTTGCATGCTCGTAAAATCCCTAAGTTTCAAAGTTTGGGTCAGTTATGCTTTAGACATTGTCATCAAGGGCTCTGTCTCATGCTGGCACCCACATGAACTTGAGAATGATTTAGTTTCTTGTTTTAATTTGGTGAAGGTAAAACTGAAAATCCTACCTTGCAGACAGACTGCGAATACGGTGATGAATGAGCAGCCAGGCTAACACAAGTATAATTTCTTTCCAGCATGATAGTTGCAGGGGGATTTTTATCATCTCTCTGGTATCACTTAATTTTGAAATTGATATGAAATCCCAATTGGTTTTATGACTATTCATTCATCATTCTGTGGTCTTACTGTGTCTTGTTGGGTAACTAATGATTTCCTGTGACATATTTACTTCCCAAGGAGGACGCTCTAAAAACCCCTGCCAACCAGTCATTAAAATCCACTACAATTATCATCAATGGAATAAAATTACTATCAATTACACAGAGGAGTTAATCCACACTGCATCATTTTAAACACAAACGTTTTCAATTCATATTAACAAGAGGCAGACTGAAGGAAAGAATGCCCACTGAGGACCTGGATGCCTATGACCAAAGTGACAAGCACAACCCATTTCCATTTGTACTATTATTAGAAACCACAATTTGCTAAGTGCCTGCTATGGACCAGGAATTGTGCTAACTGCTTTGTATTTATTATTCTATTAATCCTAATGGCTACCACTTAAGATAGATACTATTATTCCCCTTTTAAAACTGATGAAACTCACTTAAAATTATACTGTTAGTGATAAAATCTTGATTTGAATTCAAGTCTCGTTGACTCCTAAAATCACTATTTTTAGTACCATGAGTTTCTAGTTTCTTAAAGGTACACCTCGTGAGGTAAAGTCTTAAAGCACAAAGAGTAGATTTTCATTTGTCCCAGCCACATGACATTGCAGTTATACCTAGGATATGAGCAGGGCATTTGCATGCTCCTTTCCTCTGCCTGATGTCTCCAGCTCTTGTCATCAGCTTAGTGACCTACATCACAATGCCTCTTCTAGGATCCAGTTCTGATTCTCTGAGGCCGAGGGAGGTATTCTACCCATGCTCCCATGGCACCCTTGGCATTTCTCTAATGGAGCGTTTATGACAATGCACCAAGACTGTTGGTCTGCTTATTTGTCTAGCTCATTAACTAGGAGCTTCTTGATCACAGGGGTAACCTCATCATTTTTTGGCATCTCCAAGCACCATGTCTATCAATTAGTAGGCATACAACAGAGGCCCGCTGAATGGACAGTGAGCTGATAAAGAATGGAAGATGTTTTTGGTTTTACAAAGATGTGATGAGGTTACTATTTATACCTAAATCCTTATTTTCATTGGCATTCATCTTGGATTGTGCTATTCTAATTAGCACACAGAAAGGATCAACTTCTGGATATGGTAAATAAAACTACAGTTATATAGCATTTTAAAAAATTTTAAATTTTGGGGGGATTTTTAAAAATTCTGTCAAAGATATAATCATGTACAAAATACATCAAGTTGAAGATATTTGATTAATATGGAAAAATTTGTTTTCAATAAAAGCAACATTGTTTCCAAAAATTGTTGTTATGGTTCTGAGGGTAAAAAGATGACACACAGAGTGAGTGAAAACCAAACCAGATTTTGCTTCTTCCTGTGTTTATTCCGTTTACAATACGAGGGAAGGCATGTTTTTCACATCTCCTCTGTCTAAATAGCATACTTTGTAAAAGGATTATGGATTGAAAACTCATCTTAAGAGAATGAACTTCCAGTATATCCCATCCCTAGCCAACATACAGGTTGAAATGTTAACAAAATGACATCTAAAAGGTAAAGATTTCTGCCAATTTAAAAATAGCGCACATTTCACTCATTGGGTTTAATAAGTGGTATTATAAATCATTTATGATCCCTGTGGGAAGGATCTTAGACACTGAGGGATGAAGAATCCTCATACTTTTAAAGTAAGTGACTCTTATACATCATGTGAATAATTCAGACGCTAATACACCTTGGAACCCACAAGGTGGAGAGACCACACAGTGCTGAAGAAACGATGATGATTTGGTTGCGGTGGGGACAATGAGAGGAATTAAGATGACCAGTGATTGAACCATTGCAAATATTCCATGAAAAGATGAGAAGGGCCTGATCTATAAGAATAAATATGGGAATGAAAAAACGGACTATAAGAGAGGGGCTTGTCAAAGATGACTTGTTTGCAGACAACAGATCAGTCACAGATTTCTAAAGGGGGAGCAGCACAGTCTGACTATAAGATCAAATTCAAGTTACCTGATATGAGTTTCAGAATTTCAAAAAGTGCTTCTCAAGTTTTCCTCCATGATGCACATGGAGGGTCTGCAGAATTAATGCTAGGTCTTCAAATATTCTCAAGCGGTCCTTGCAGTTAGATTGGTCACCTGGCCAGCAGGCTGTAAGCAGAAGCAATGAGTGCTATTTCTGGGCTAAGGAGAAGCCCCTGAGTGGCCCTCCAGCTCTCTTCTTCCCTGTGGAATTTGACTTTGGAAAGCCAGTGTTGCAATGGTGGAATGACAAAGATGCAAGCATATTGGATCCTTGAGTCACCACTTAGGAGTTGTCGTAGAGAGGCACTAAATTCACAGAACTTGTTGCAGTAAGAAATAATGTTTTATTTGCTAAGCCATTGAGATTGGGAGATGTGTGTGTTATTGCAGCATCACTGAGTGTTGCTCTGACCAATAAAAGGTGATGTTCACAATTTTCAACACATTCTGAGGAGAGTACCCAGATTTAGATCCTTTTGAAAAATTGTTTTTAACTAAAACAAATCAAGTCAATGACATTATTTTTGTATATGAGGGTAGGAGGGGTAGAATTCATACATGCATCCTATAAGCACGTAATCAATAAAATTAGCCAAAGATTTTTAAAATATTGTTTTAAAAGAAAAAGTGAACATCTTATTTAATGATTTATTGACCGACAGGGTCTCACTCTGTGGCCTGGGCTAGAGAGCAGTGATATCATCATAGCTCACAGCAACCTCAAACTCCTGGGCTCAAGTGATCCTCCTGCCTCAACCTTCTCAGTAGCAGAGACTACCGGCAGATGCCACTACACTCGACAAATTTTTACATTTTTTGGAGAGTCAGAGTATCTCTATTGCCCAGACTAGTCTCAAACTCCTGGGCTCAAGTGATTCTCCCACCTTGGTCTCCTAAAGTGCTGGGATTATGTGAAGATCATCTAATTTAAAGAAAACTAAATTTTATTTTTTGAAAGTTCTTCTTCAGATAGAGATACCCATTTTCCACTTCCTTTCTTATTAAAAATGCATCTATGGCTGAATTAAAATAAAGAAATGGCAGGGAGGTGAAGAATGTCATAGCAGCCGGGTGTGACCGTACAATGCAGTCACCATAACTTTTGGGGGGCTAGAAGCAGCGGCAGAGAGAAACAGGTGGTGGCTGTCACTTCACTCTTTTCATTGCCACTCAAGAAAGCCAGCAGCAACGTCAATTAGTGAGGCTTGCCTGTGTGTATGAAATCACACTCGTACTTTGGTCCTTTAATGATTTTTAATAAGCTAACTAGCAGCATGCCTTTAATACCAGTACTACTTGATTCAGTACAGAAAGAGACTTTGTATGTGTAAAATATTTCTCACTCAAGACCTAGTCAAAATACTAAAGATAAATAGCATTTGAAAATTCACAACTCAGAAGTGAAAAAATCAATAACCAGTCAAAAGGGTAGCTACTAAGTGATAGACAAAATTTTCCTTATGTTAGTTCTTACAATGGGATAAAGATGGGTGGAAGGATAGACAGAGGTCAACAAATGAAAAAGAAAAGTGAACAGGAAAAGATATTCCTTTTCTCGATTCTTTAATTCTTCAGGAAAAAAATCTTCAAGTAAAATCTTACATGAGTCTAATTAAGCACTTTTACTGCAGGATGGAGCTATAATTAAAACCTTACCTTATATGGCTTACTAACTTGCAGCTGCAAGCTAAATGTTTTAACATATCATCATATTGGCATTGGTTTGACAAAATGTAGTAATCATTTCCTTTTGTGGACTAAAAGACATCAAGAACATGAATATTTTAATTCATATGTTAGCTGATACAGACATCATTATTAGAGGTTACAGGGTATATATGGCATTGCAATTTTTTCTATTCCCTTTTTTTAGGTAATTGAATGCTTTGCTTATTTTGAATAAATGTAACTTGACACAAATGATCTAAAACAAGGGGTAGAAACAGCAGCAAGATGAAAGAAAATAGGACAAATTCCCAAGCTCTGTAGAACACAGGAAAATTTAGTGTTTTTAAAGATGAAAAAAGTGGTCTGAAACCTATGCAAACTTGGAGGTCAACCAGACAGTTATTTCCATCAAAATATTTAAATTATTACTCTTCTAAGAAGCTAGTAGTATCTTTCCCTGTTTAAGTTCAGGAGTAGAAGCATATCCATCATTTGAAATCTGAAATTGCCACCTAACTACACAAGTAAGTCACATAATCACAAATTAAGTTCTTCCTCTGGACATATTTGTGTTTGTGCTTTAGTCAAAAGGAAACAAGCAAGCAAAATATTTTTCTGTGGCTTTAAAGGTAGTGGGCAGGCTGGAATTCTCAGTTCCTAGGACAATGGGGCTGGGTGCATATAGACACCCAACACAACAGCCAACTTAGAGCTCGACTACATGGGGACTTGTGCTCATTCCAGCAAGAGCTAGGACAGAATTCATCTTGTGAAATGAAAAATAAAAAAAGTCAACCAATAAGTAGGGCATATAATACTGCTGTTAATCAAAGAGGTCTAGGGTGCTGCTCTAACGTGACTAGCTGTAGACGAGCATCTTTATCTTGGACTGTCCCATCCTAAGGGGTGTCTGTCAGATTGAGTCATCTCTAGGAAGTGCAAGTGTTAGAGATGCCCTGGTGAGCTGTGGGTGGCTGGAAATAGTAACTAGAAAGGAAGAACAACAGCTAATGATCTCTTGGGGTTTAGCAACCAAAAAGAATCTTTTCCTTTTTGTTAAATTCTGATCAAATCTCTGGATTCAGTTCGCCAACTGGGAGTTTCACTGGCTTTTAAATTAGCATCAACATATCTTTATCTATTGTGGTCCGTAATTGTGGAATTGAAGGAAATGTAGACATTTTCAAAAATGGCCAGTAACTTAGGGGCCCTTCCATGTTTTATTATTAAGTATCTAGCATTTAATTTCTTTTAGAAAGGTACTGAGGGGGAGTGAGCAAGTTTGAGCATGAACAACTCAACTGGCCTTCCTTCTTTAATTCCTGCTACTTCTCACACATTTAAAAATTCCCAACAAATTTAAATAGTGATGCTTTCCAAAGGTTGAGAATAAAAAGTCAATCAAGCTAAAGAAAATGAAACAACAATAAAAAATCCAAACCATGAAAAAAGAAAAGAAAAAAAGAAAGAAAAAAGATAGCCCAGATCATCCAAAGGCCACCAGGCCATGAAAATGAAGGCTGGAAAAGTTACAAAGATCTCCCTTCTCAACCGGGAACCTGGCCAAGCAACCCCACAGGAAGTTGAGCTCTGTGATTATGAGTGAAAGTTGCATTGTCTGTCCCTGTCTGCCCTCCTTCTGTTCTGTTCTCTAATTTTAGACATATCGGCCTTGGCAGTATCCTTTAACAAAAAGATTGGCAGCAAGTAATTCAAGTCCTACATCTGACATTTCCCACACTAAGAGAAAGGGGTGGAACCCCTTACCATCCTCTTGTAAGTTAATTTTTATGTAACCACAAAAAACATCACAGGGCACTGGAACCATACATATCCTTACCAATTTCTAATTACACTACTCTTGATATTTTCAGAGTACACTAAAGACTCTTATTAAACATATCCAAGAAAAATGCCATTTCTGACTAAAGACTTATTCTTCAGGACAGGAGTAAAGTACACTTCTTCTGTAATGGACAAAATAGTAAATATTTTAGGCTTTGTGAGTCATAATGTCTCTGGTGTAACTACTCAACTCTGCTGCTGTAGTGTGAAAGCAGCCATATACAACATGTAAATGTATGTGTATGTCTGTGTTTCAATAAAACCCTATTTAAAAAAACAGGCTGGATTTGGCCCAAGGCCTGTAGTTTTCTGGGCCTCTGTTCTAGGGTCATATCTCATGAATTATCACAACTGGCTGGGACCAGCACATCACCAATTTATATAACACATGGTGTTGATCTACTTTAAAGAAATGATTAACCATGAGCAAAAGAGAATTTGGCTCATGATCTATCGATATAGTGTCCCCTATTTTCCAAACCAAAATTTAGGATATATGTTCGAACAATAAGGTATTATATCTTATGCCCTGCAAAAAAAAAAAAAAATCACTCAATATTTGGTTCTATGTTTAAAGAATCACATTGCCTGAGAAGGTGACTATCCCTAAAAACCTAAGATGCATGGTAACCATATATATGGTGTGACTTATCATTCTTGGAAAACAAAAGTACTAATAGCTAATATGTATTGTATTCCTCTGTACCAGGTACTGTTCAAAGGCATCTACAAGAATTAACTCTTCAAAACAACTTTGTTAGGTAGGTACTATTATTATTATTCCTACTTTACAAATGGGAAAACTGAGGACCAGATAAATAATTTGGTGAGATCATAAGGCTGGTAGGTGAAAGAGGTGGGATTTGAATGCAGGCATTCTTCCTACTGAATCTGTGCTCTTAATCACTGCTCTTTGGAGAGGAAGAGGAAAAGGCAGACAAGTCAGGGCTCAGCCCTGGGAATTTCACTTGGTCTTTGTTGATCAGCAAATATTTACTGACTTCTTACTATGTGATGCCAACTTAGTGTTTCACATATATTAGGTTATTTAATCCTGCTCACAGTGCTATCTGGGAGGAAGTACTACCCTGTTCTACAAAAACAAAAACAGTGGCTTAAGAAAGTTACGAATTGCTCAAGGACATACATGTGGTAAGTGATGGAACCACATATGCTGGTTCTATTGGGATTACCATTCATTTGAAAATAAGGTGATAACTTTCTAAATACTATCTGCAAGAGATTCATGGTACTGAGAAGGGAGGTGTTCCAGGCTAGCAGGTTCTCTCCTTAAGATGTAGGGCTATGTATGTGACAGGGGCCTCTTGAGCCTTTACTTCCCTTATACAAAATCTATACCACGAGGTTGCTTAGAATTCTGATTCTTTCCTCCATCTAACCCCATCAACAGATTGATTCTTGCAAATAAGGCTTTGTGGATAATAACAAACGTGGACTCTTTGTTCAGCCCTTTTTTCCTTATTTACCCAGGGATCTATGCCTATCTAGGTCCCTCAAACTCCCCACTGTCCCAAAGAAGGGATTACTGGCACACACTTTGGGTCACTTCATTCTGCAGACTTTAGGCTTTCTCTGTGGCTACAGCTATGGGAGTTCTCTCTTGGGATCTACCTTGACCTCTTCTGTGTTTGTCAACTCTTCCCATATGCAGAAGTTTGTAATTAGAGATAGCTACTCATCTCATCAGAGACAGAGTTTGCATTCATACATTTTCCTAGTTGATTGTGGGTAATCTTCAAGAAGAGAGGAGAATACCATTTTTTATTCCATCATTTTAAAACCAGAAGTTAACAAATACAACTTTGATTTTTTTTCCTATCAAAGTCAAATGAATTCAGTAACTATCCTTCTTGGAATGGACTTCAGCTTGAATTAACTATCCATTCAATGCACATAGCATACATTACTTATTACTTTTGTCTAGAATTTTAGCTTCGGTTACTTTAAGAAAACATCCAAAATACTTTTAAAATAACCATTAGGCAATTAAGTTTGGCAGTGTAGTTTTACTACATGTGTGATCACTATTGTTTCTTACATCTTACTCCTACCCTTTGGCTTCACTTTTCTTCATGTCAAAGTACACCCACTTAGTATTAATCGTTCTTTTGAAAAGGGTCTGGAGGTGGTGAATAATCAGTCTTTGCTTTTCTAAAAATATCTTTGTATTTCTCTTACATTTATATTATAGTCTAGCTGGGTATGGAATTCTAGATGGACAGCTATTTCTGGAATTTTGAAGATATTGACTTCTAGTATCTCCTGTTGCTAAGGACAAGCAATCAGTTTGTCCCTCCATTGCAGGAAAACTATCTTTTGTTTTTAGTAGCTTTCAAAATTTTGTTTTTGTCCTGAATGTTCTGCTGTTTCATTATGTTTTTCTCTAGGTAAACCTTTGTTTTATTTTCAAGTATGGCACTTGGTGGTATTCTTAATCTGAGTACTCAATTCAGGAAAAGTTTTAGCCATTTTTTTTTTTGAATATTGTTTTTGTACCATTCTTAAGTCCTCTTTTTCAGAAACTCCTATAAGATGAATGGCAGAACCTCTGATTCTATCTTCCATGTACAACTAATCTTTTATATTCTTCATCACTCTATTACATTATGGGTGAATTTCTCATTATCTTGCCGTTCATTAATTCTATGTTTGACTATGCCCCGTCTAGAGTTTATTCTATCAAATGAGTATATTTCAAAGATTATATTTTTCATTTCCAGAATTTTTTCCTACTACTTTGTCTTTTCATTTGTTTTTATTTCTGTTTTGTAGCATCTTATTGTTTTTTTTCTAATTCCTTTATCTTTTGAGTATCCTAAATGTATTTATTTTAAAGTCATTTTCAGATTTCTGTTATTTCATTTCATTTGGGGTGATTTCAACTCTCAATTGTTCGTTCTTTTTGTTGTCTTTCTCATGTATTATAGAATTTGGTATAAACATTCTTCTTCAGTGGGAGATTTTAATTTCTTCCTTCTTCTCTTCAATACCTTGACCCTTTCTCCCTATATAACAGTTTTACTGTTTCCTATACTGGCCCCTAATGTAACGAACACTTAAAGTGATGGTCTGAGGCTCCTGTCCTGGGTGCTATTCTATACATAGCAGAACCAGCCCTAAGTTAGTGGCCAGTTGGATCCAGGTCTTGGGTGGGAGACTGTGTCTACTTTCTCTTGCCTCCCTGGAATGCAGCTTCTTATCAGCCACTGATGTAGGAGAATAGACGGTCAGTGTATTTGTAGACTCCTTTCATGGGCTGAGAAGACTTGGTTCCAAGCAATGAATTTGGCTCCCATATCTTGCTGGGGGTACTTTTAGTCTCTATTGTAGCACAGAATTCAAACATCCTCTTTCCAGACCTGGGGCCCGGCAGACAAGTGGTTTCATTCCTGCCAATTGCTCTGCAATTCTGTTATGTTTCTGGTTTATGGATATACTTATTTTTTTTCCTCAAAGTGGCTATTCTTATTAATTTCTTCTATTTTGCATGAGACAGTGTTAAAGGAGCTTCAAAATAAGAAATTTATAATGTCAAACTGCTCCAATATTCAATTTCAAACATTTCATTTTTATCAATACAACAATCCAAAAATTCTACATTGTTCCGGAAAGGTAATACTTATTTTTCCTTTTGTTTTTACTAGCAAACAAAGAAAAAAGTGATTATTTCTGATAGATTCTCTTATTTACTGCCTGGCTAATTGAAAGGGGATGGCCCCAGATGATAAGTTTCAATTTACTTTTGTTAACAGGAAAAAAAAAAAAAGAGTTGAGAAGTAGCAGCAGCAATTCAGTGATCCTATCTATTATCATCTGCATTACAACCTAAAACTGCTGCAGTTTTACCTAATCTTATCAGAGAGAAATCAGCTATTGGTGCATGCATTTACTCAGCTTTTACGGGATGGAGCTGAGAAGTATAATAGGCCCAAAAGAGGAAATCATAATTTTGAAATTATTTTCTTAGTGATTATTGAAGAAAGCTTTATTACATTCGTCTAAATTGTTTACTTCCCCAAAGAAGATTTATACATTTTCTACTTCTGAAGGCTGCCTTACCTAGGACTCCATTTCAATTACTCACATATGTGGCTGGCCTACAAGTGTTTATTATGCACAAGAGCTGAGGAATATAAATGTACCACACGTTATGAGACATGTATTCCTGAAAACTTATATTATGTGTTGAATTTTAACACATCAAATTGTATTTTTCTTTTGAATTATAATTTCAAACATGCTTCTAAAGGAAGAGAAAATATGATCTGAAACACCATAAGAAAAAGCAGAATTAGGAAAGTGAACTTAACAGTCAAGCACTTAACTGGAAATTAACTTAATGATAAACCAGTGTATTCCTTAATTCAAATGTTATACTGAAATATATCACCTAATGTCGAGAGCAATACTAATTGCAAATGAAATGAGAACGGTATTTAATTTTGCTTGAGAAATACTTAAAATTTCTAGACAAAAACTTGCATTAATGATAGTTGCTTTGGTTTTTCGAAAAGATAAACAAAATCGATAGCCCTCTGGCTAGATTGACAAGCACTCAAAGGGAAAGGACTCTAATAAACTCAATTAGAAATGAAAAAGGGGAGGTCACAACAGACCCTACGGAAATACAAAACATTATATTTGATTACTGTAAAAACCTGTATGCTCAAAAAATACTTTTCTCTAATGGAGAAGGTGGAAAGGACAAGTTTTAGAGATAGACTTGGCTTCAAATCTTGACTTTGAGTGACTGTGTGACTTGAGGCTAGTTAAGTCATCTCGCTGAGACTCAGTTTCTTCACCTGTAAACAGGAATAACAGTAACTACTTTTCGAGTGAAATGTGAACTGAAAAAGTTGCCTGATATATATAGTAGGAACTCAATATGGCCACTGTCAGTGTTATCACTCACTGGCTTTTTTCCTGGATGACAAGAAAAGTGCAAATACAAATACATATGACTGCATTGCTACTGTATCTGATGTAAGGGACACTCCCTCCTCTGTCTGAATGGAAATCAAATTCTATACCAATTTCCCTTAACAGGAGGGAAGGCAGGACAAGAACAGGACAGGATTAAAAGAAAACGTTAATTATAACAGCTACCACTGAGGGCTCACTATGTTCCACAGTACTCCCTATGCACCATGCTAAATGGTTTATACATGATCTTGTTTAATCCTTGCAACAACCCTGTGGGGTAAGCATTAGTATTCCATTTAAGAAGAGGAAGTCAAGCTTACAGTTTAAGTAACTCATTCAAAGATCAGTAACAGATCTGGTCTGCCCAGTGACTGACAGACCAGAAATTTAAACCTAGATTTGTATATTCAAAGCCTTTTTCTTTTACATGACATCACACCACATCCTAGCAGGAAGACAAGATTTATAAACAACATGTGACATAATAAGAATATATATTTGGTCTCTGCCCTCAGTTCCTGGCTCTGAGCTCCTAAAACCCTTGGAATTTCCTGAGTGATAGGGGTTATAGGGGAATCTTTTGTTGTTTATCATAAGCACCTTACAACCATACCTAAATTTATGCTAATGAGGTAACTCTTGAAGGATAGGAGCTGGTTGCCAGAAGAACCAACCTACGATTACAGGATTGTAATCCACCCCTCCACCGAGACCACCACGGAGAGGACAAGGCCTGGAAATAGAGCTTATCACCACTGGCCATTGATTTAATTAAGCATGCTTGTATAAAGAAAGCTCAATAAAACCCCTAAACTGATGGGATTTGGACAGCTGCTATTGTGAACACATCCATAAGCAGGGAGGGTGGTTCACCTCTACCCTATGGGTACAGAAGCTCCTGTGCTTGGGACCCTTCTGGACCTTGCCCTATGTACATTTTCATCTGGCTGTTTATATCCTTTATAGTGTTCTTTATAATGAATCTGTAAATGAAAGTAAAGTGTTTCCCTGAATTCTGTAAGCTGTTACAGCAAATTATCAAGACTGAGGAGGAAGTCATGGAAACCTCCACTTTGTAGCCAAGTTGGACAGAAGTGTGGGTAACCTGAGGACTCACTATTTGTGACTGGCATTTGAAGTGGGGGTTAGTCTTGTAGGACTGAACCCTTAAACTGCAGGGTCTGCACTAACTCTGGGTAGTGTCAAAATTGGATGAAATTGTAGGACACTCGGATGATGCCCCAGAGAACTGGAGAATTCCTTGGTGTGGAAAACCTACACATTTGATGTCAGTAGTGTTATATGAATAGAAACAAATCTTATTAGCAATAACACAACACTATAGAGAAAGAATTGCATACCCTAAGTGATACAGAAAACTGTCAAATTAACATGGTAACTGCATTTCAGGTGCTCATGTTGAATCACTTTTAAATTATGTTGAATTAAAGAGAGAAATCCAACTAGCTAATGTGAACTTGTCTGTAATGATTATGTGTTAAATAAACTTGACCTTGACATTTTATATCAAAGCTGCAAAGGGAATTGTCAGTTTCTCAAGAAGAGCACCACCAAGTTATTTAAAAGTAAGGCATTATGACCATTTTACCAGGGGGCAGGAAAGAAGTGACACATTAAGGAAAAGGATAATTTTTAACAAAATCAAGTGACCTACAATATCTTCATCATCAAAAGCTTTCAATATCAAGTACTCTAAGACTTCCTAGAAACTTGTAAAAAGCCTGTGCAATTATCAAGAAAAAATAAATCCCTTAAGTAAAAAGGAAGGGCCACGGTACAAACATACAGCTGGCAAAAAGTAAGGACCTTCTTGATACTGCAGAACATAGCAAGCCCTTTTGGTAACTTAAGTACTGGGTTTTCATAAAAAAATTTAGGTGCTTCTAAATTTAAATGTCTTACAATTATAACAGATTAGTACAAGTAATAGATTCTATAGGAAGTATACAAAAGTGTATCTTATGAAAAGAAAAAAATTAAATGTAGGGCAGTATTACACAAGACAGTATATTATAGCTTTTAGAATTGTTTAGGAAAATGGTGTGGTAGGTAGAAGAATGGCTTCCTAAACTTCCATCCTAGTCCCTGGAACCTGTGATTGGTAAAGGGACTTTGCAGAAGTGGCTAAAAGTCGAGGATCTTGAGATGAGAAGATTATGCCGAATTATCTGGGTGGACCCAATATAAACACAAGGGTCCTTTTAAGAAGGAGGCAGGAGCATCAGAGACAGAGAGAGAGATTTGAAGATGCTGTGCTGGGGACTTTGAAAACCTGGGAAGGGACCACGAGCCAAGAAATACAAGCAGCTTCGGAAGGTGGAAAAGTTGAGGAATCAAATTCTCCCCTAAGCCCTCTAGAAGGAACACAGCACTACTGACTCACTGTAGACCTCTCAACTTCAGAACTGTAAGATAAATTTGCATTGTTCTAAGCCACTAAGTTTGTGGTAACTTGTTATAGCAGCAAAAGGAAACTAATATAAATAGCCAATGAGATAAATTTTACTGTGGCTAGCAAAGTACACGTCAACCCTGAGATGAACATTTGCTTTTAAATGATGTAAATCTTTTAAAAAATATTATATTTTATAAGTTTAAAAATCAATACCTTAAAGAAAATACACAAGCATGGTATATACTGACACCATAAAAACTTTCTTAAAATTGCAAAAAGTGTTTTTTCCCCGCTTTACCTGTTCTCCAAAAAAAATCTAACATACCTAGAAACCAGCCATTAGGACAAGCTTTGGCTTTTATCACTGATGTGTGAATCTACGCTGACCTTGTGAAAAACATATTCCCCCCGCCCACCCCCGCTCACAAGTCTTAGCCTCTCATAATGGAAACTGGGAAGAAGATCAATAAAACCAACCAACTGTGAAAATAAGGTCTATGGGGACAGAGTAAAATACTGACAGAGGGAATAATATATAACAATATAGAGGGGCAATCACAAGGAGATTAGGTCTTTGCACAATGTTATATGTGAATCATATTCTGTCCTGTCTAATCCTCCCTGTTATAAAGCTGATCAGGACAAGAATGTTCTCAATTAGGTTCATGAGGGAGATATTGATTCCACTTGAAAGTTCTTTTCTACTGGGCATAGTATTATAGGTAATTATAACAATTATATTTAGAGTTTCAAAAAGTATAAATAGATAAAAGTGGGCCAGAGCTGGTAGACAAGGGGTTTATCGAGGGATCCTAGAGAGACCAGTCACTTCCATTACCAAGAAAGCCATTAGACTGGTCAGAGAGGAAGCCAAATTTTTGAAGTGGCAGCTTCCTATTAGGCTTTTTTTTTTTCTTATTGCTCTTCAGGACGTAAGCATCCTACTCTTCTCCTCTATAAATTGGGGGCCTCTGTTTGGCTGGGTGCACCCAAGAGTCTGCCTCAAGATCTTTTCCTTGTTCTTGACAATAAGCTAACTCCTCAAAACCAAGCCAGAGACACGCTGACTCAACCTTATTTATTTTCTGTTAAGGTTGATTAAAGTTGATTATCTCAATTCACTGAACAATATTTAAGAATTGAAACACCTTAGTGAAAATTTTCACAGAAGTTAACAAAGAATTTTAGTATTCACAGATTTTATAGTGTTCTTTCATTAGAATTCTTATTTACAACTTAAATAAATCAGTGCGTCTTACCACTTTTGAAAATATTTTTAATCCATCATAGATCAATGTTTTGGAAAACACAACACAAATCAATTCTAGAAATAAAATTAAATAAAAACATAAAAAAAAGACTGAACTATCTTTCCTGTGCAAAATTAATCAGAAATCTGTTTAGTTATAAAAGTGCTTTAGCGGAATTCTTATACTTACTACTACTTATGATTTGCATTTTTACAATATTAGTCTATGTATTATAGAATTGCCACAATAAGGCACTGATCCCCTACGTTCTTTGAACATCCCTTCTTTAGCAGCCTCTCATATTTTTATAAGTCTGTTTGTATCTTTGAATGACTAATCCATTATGTCATTGAGAACTCCATTCCACATTCTCGTAAAATCCTGTCCTTGTTTGGCCATCATAAAGTTTGCCTATATAACTATAAAGTTACTTTGTTTTCCATGTTTATTTTGGTTGCCTATAAACTGGAACAGTGGTTGCCAGATAAAAAGAACATCCAATAAAATTTTAATTTCAGGTAAATAATGGATCTTTTTTAGTATAAGTATGTTCCATGTAATATGTCCTGTATTTTTAATTTGCCAAATCTGGCAACCCTAATGCTCTTGTTTCTTGCAATGAACCCAATCTTAGGTGGGCATATTGTAGGTAGAAGGGTAAGGAATATTTGCTCTTATAAATTTGAAGTCTCCAACTTCAGGTTTACGTCAAGGTCCAAATTTTAAACAATTACCTATGCTAAATCTAGTGATTTAACCTTATTTTAATGATCAGAAACAAGGCTGAAATTTTTAGAAATTCAGGATATAATGTGAATTTTTTTTTAAAAGCCATTTGATTCACTCTTTCATTAAAGGTTTTAGAAATCTTATATTCCTATGTAGTTCCTCAGGTACAATGCTCACTCAACTTCCATACCTCTATCCCAGGTAAGAAATAGAACTATATAGCCTTCAACCCTGAAGATTATATTCTGATCTGCTGTCCACAAATTGTGTACTCTGAGTGGTCTCCCCAGAGGTGGGAATGAATTTGCCAAAAGACCACTTTTAGAACCAGTTATTGTTCTTGAGAATTTACAGTTTCTCTTCTTTAAACTTCCATGTAATTTTTAGTTCTTGATGTTTCTATGTTACAGCAGACAATAGCTTGTAAGTGCCAGCTGCTAGTGGAGTTTTTACTGACCTATGTGACATAAGACAAATAAGAACAATGAATTAAATTTTTCATAAAGGTAAATCTTTTCACCTTAAGAAGCAGTCTCTTTATTTCCAAAGATTATGTCCTTTTTATCTTTTATTATTAAACTTTTTAAAATGAAATTATGGTGATACTGAATATAGTTTTTTTTTTTTTACTTTCCTTCATTAGAAAATTGGTTGGCAAACTATGCCTCTCAAATTCTTTTAACAATTTTGTCTGTAAATCTAAAAGTATGGGCATCATGCAGAATGTTTTTTATGTCTGTTTCAAAACTACCACTTCACGTCTAACAATATTAAACAATTTTACTTCTGATTCATGTATCTCCAGTTTTGGCAGAAGAAAGAAAACTGGACTCAAGAAAATATTCTAGGCTGAGGACATGTTGGTTAAAAAAGAATGTTCTCTTATAAAGTTCAGAAAATGTGCTTTAGGTTTTTTCGTTCCTACCAGAAGATCTGAATTATGTGCCCTGATCTCTGGCACAGTGTCACTCGATATATTTTAAACATCGTTGTTTTGGTAAGTCAGCAGTAACATATGCACTCTATAAATGTCAAACGCAAAATGCAACACATTCAGCATTCCATAAACCATGGCAAACAACTCAGCATCCCAGATATTTGAAATATCTGCGATATAGCTCAGCTCATTCTCACTTGGAACAAAGAAATACTATTATTTTTTCAATTCTTATGGCCAACATGGATTAGGATAGCTCAAGAATGTTTTCTTGCTTCTTTCATAAGAAAAGGCTTTTGATAAACATGTTGGAAGAAATCATGTAATATTATAAATATGCATATTACAATTTCCATTAAAAACAGAATATTTAGGCATGTACTGGCATTTTATAAAATCCCGTTTGATCAAATATTTTAAAATTTACTTTAATCCTCATGTCACCCTTTCAAGGTATATGTTAACCTGAAAAAAAAAAAGAGTATAGAGAGGCTGAGTTTAATTTAAGCAGCTCAAAGTTACAGAGCTAATGAGTGATGCCATCAAGAGGAGGGATAAGTGAGTCCAGTTTGTGCTCTTGTCTCCAGATCAACTTGTATATTTATGTCTTCCGGTTGACTCTGAAAATAGGAATAGCTCTCATCTATTGAGGATTATATGGGATAGACAAAATATGTCCACGATCCTTGTCAAGCCAGTAAATGATACCTTGGAAGTCCCCTTACAGCATCTTGGTTTGGTACAAGATTTTGATGAGGAGATATGACCCCAAAGCATTTAATGCACAAAGTCACTCCTGGCTCAGGATGACGCACCATAACCCACCAGCTGTTTCACAGCATTCATTTCAGGGGAGCTTACAGCCAAAGAGCAATGAAAAAGAAAAAATTGCATCTGTGACCCAATTTTTCTTTAATTTCTAGTCATTTATATCATGCACCGAATTGGATGGAACCTATGAAAGTAGTCCTTCAATTTTAGTTACTTCAATTTTCTCACTTAATATAAAAGCATCTACCTTTTATTTACTTCCTGGGAACAAGATGAGGTTGAATGGCTGAATCAGAAAATATGAGAAAGTACATACATACCAAACATAATGACTAGTAATGTCTTCCTAAATTTAAAAAATACATAAAAAAGATTCATATCTAGAAACATTTTATTAATATAACTTCTGCCAGAATGTCATGCTTCTAATGGTGCTCGGTAGACATCAGATGGTTATGTTGGTGGGTCACATAGTACCATAAACACACTTGTGTTTGATGCAGTGGGTACACTGGTGGGATCCCAGTAACAAAAGCCCCCAAATCTCCCAAACTAGGCTTTTCTAATTGTATACTTTAAATATACGTATTTTTTTTTTATTGATGCATTTTTTTGCTTCAGTTCTTTGTTCCTTTCTCTCTCCAAAAGGTTTTGTTGGGACTCAGAAAACAATACCTCAAGATAAAGGCCACAGAAGCAAAAGTTTTCCTCCAAACTTCTCAGGCCCTTCTGTCTCTCAGACCCATTCTCCCTTGAGACTAGCCATAGAAATTAGAATCCCTCTTCCTCAAGGTGGGTCCTAGAAACCAGAATCCCTTTTCCCCAAAGCCAGCGGTAAAAACTAAAAATATCACTCTGATTCCACCCCCTCTTCCTTCCTTTCTGTGTAAAACCTGGCCGTAAAGAAACTATCTGACCTACCTTGTTTGACTGTAGGTCATAAGACCCCCATTCTAGAGAAGATCCTGCCACGTACTCAGAAGGAAGGACTGCTAATCAGAGAGGCCAAGAAGAACCTAGACAGGCTCTGCTGATCTTCCCCACTCAGTCCAGTAGCATTAGCTTATACTCTTCTTGTTCACTCGTATTTCCACATAACTGTTCATACTTTGTTGAACATAAGCACGAAAATGGACAATTTCGCCTGTATTTTTGGATATTCATTCTAACGGCTCCCATGTCCACGTTAATAAATTTGTATGTTTTTTCTCCTATCAATCTGCTTCCTGTCAGTGAAACTTCAGAGGGCAAAGGGCAAGTTTTCCCTTGGCCCCTACAGTTTCTATTATTAGGCACATCTTCAATGAAATATCATGCTGTCTAGGAAAAGATGTTTTGGCTGCAGAGAGGAGGGTGGAGTGATGAAAGAGTGGATGATAAATCTGTGTGTGCACATGATTAATATAATTAACAGTCACTTACAGAGAACTTTCACACATAATTTTTAATTCAGTCCTCACAAAGATCTTGTTAAATTGGGGTCATCCCCTCTTCTGCTTAACTGTATCAATATAAGGAAAAGACGACTCGTGCTTATTAAAGGAACTTGGAAGGCAGAGTCTCCAATTAACGGATGGGGAATAAGTGGCAAGTCTTGACTGAAACACCAGTTCTAGCTCTTAATAGCTGTGGGATCTTGGGCAAATTCCCAATGAATCATGATCCTCATTTGTACTATGGTGGGGGATAGCTCAAGTTTGTTATTTTGTTACTTTTCCAAGGGCAACAAAAATAGTCACTAGAGGAACGATATCATGGATTCCTCTTGATTTAAAAAACCATAAGAAACATTTCACTGCTCTGTCATAGCAGTGAATCAGCTAAGAAGCCTGGCCTCCTCCACGGCACTGTGTCTACATGGAGGCATCAAGCAGCAATATGGTGCTTTTAACACAACTAAACTGTGTCTGTGAATTATGAGTGTGTGTGTGTGCATGTGCGTGCATCCCCCAAGGACACTGAAGTTTGAGCAGTAGGGGCAAAATGACACATGACTTTATTCTTCAGAAATAAGCAACTCATTTTAATGTGCCCCTGGTCAGAGGATGTGTAGAAGTGTGAGCTTCACATCCCACAAAGCCTTTATTCATTTGCAGAAAATGTTAAAACGGAAGGAAAAAATATAAAAATTATGGCAAATGTTGGAGATACGGCAAATGTTGCAGATTCACTTAAAACATTATATTAATATATAGGTAATAATGACCATATTAATCACATTTTTAAAAGAGCTTGGTTAGAAAGCACAGGTACGCTTGTTTAAAAATCAGTAATGTGTTACCCTGCCTTACACTTGCCTAAGCCTAGGGCATTCACAAGGTGAAATATGTGCACACCTCATGGAGGGTTGACCTTGCACTCTTTGGAAGAAAAGTACAATACAAAGTCACATTTTGATTGAATCTGAGATTCTGTTTCAACCCAGGGGAATCCAGAGCAAAGCATTCGGGTTTCCTTTAGCATACCAATCAGCAGGGCCAACCAGGGCCAGTTGGTATGAAGGAGACATCAGAGACATCTGTGTCCCTGGAATTCTAATAGTGCTCAGAAGTCTGGGCTTTATACTATCATCTGAAGGGCTGTGCATACAAGGACAATGCTTAACAGTTACCCTTTGATGATAATGAAAATATATGGCATTTCAAAATAGCCTCCTTTGTGGAAAAACAATCTACCATATTCCAAATTCCAAATATAGCTGTAAAAGAAGATCTGAAAAAGGGCAAAATGTTTTACGTGTTGTCTCTTAAAACCCCCACCCTTTTTGAGGAATTAAAACTTGCATTCCTGCCCGAGGCCAGCAATCAGAGGGAAAGAGCAGTGTTCTCTGTTCTTTGTTTTCTAGTATTTTAAACCACAGGAAATGGCTCAACAGAATTATCTGGACAGATATCATGAGATCATATTCACTGGAGATGTTATGGTTAAACAGTGATAGCCCGAAGCTGAAAACCCCCTTTAGAAACACGGTATTTCTGCTTAAAGGAAGGACAATGGTTCTTTAAGATGAGAGTCTGCCATCCTCCTCAGTTGCCTGCAAATTAATGAACTTCCCTTTTCTTTTCCTCAAACCATTTGTCCTTATTCTTCATTCAGCCTCAGGGACAATAAGCATTTGAGTGTGTGTGTGTTTGTGTGTGTATGCATGAACTTTCAGTAACTGATTTGGCATCCCTGGGTGGGCCCGTCAGCATCCTAAGTGGAATGGCACCCTGTGATTACTGCTGTGACAGGAAGAGGTGGGGAGCAGCCCTGGGTCAAGCTGTGGGTTTTTGCCAGTAGGAGCATCACTTTTTTGGGGTGAGGGACCACTCCGGCTGCTGCTGGAGCCTGTTTAGCTAGCTCCAGGGAACTCCTGTCTCTCCCTCCCTGAACTAGATGCAACTCCTCACAACCTGAACCTCATTGAGGAAAAGGAAATGGATTTGGGATGAGTAACCATGACTTGGCTCCTTTGGTAAGTTTGCTGGTGTGCACACCAAGACCCTTGATTCCACCCATTTAGGGAAGGTTGTGAACCTTCCAGTGCTGTATTAGGGCCTTTGTAGGCATGGTGGGGGTGGAAGTCACAGTTGAGCAGAACTAGGGAATGTGGGGAATTCATTCCCTTTCGGATTAGGTGAATTCAGTTCTTGTTTGTACAGTTCTCATTTGTTTAGCAGGCCTTGACATTTGAGATTGTTTAAATTGGGAATTCCCTGTATTGTCTACTTGTAAACTTGTTTGTTGTTGTTTGTGAGTTTTGTTTCAATTGTCAACTTGTGTTTATTGTTGTTGTTTGTGAGTTTTGTTTCAACATGGGAGGCTCTGTTTCTATTCCATCTGAAAGCCCCTTGGGGAGAATCTTGGCTAAATAGCCAACTTATAGCTATAAGTCTGTCTAAAAAGAGAATGGCATTTCATTGTAATACTGCTTGGCCAATGTACTTGCTGGAGTGTGAGGAGAAGTGGCCATTGAATGGAGCCTTAAATTATTATGCTATCTTACAACTGGAAGTATTTTGTTAAAGGTAAATGGGATGAGATCCCATATGTACAATCTTTCATGTAATTGCATAATAAAGAGGTTGAAAGGCCTGGGACAAAGTTAATGGTAGGGATAGTCAGACCTTGGAGGATAAAATTGGATAGGAATTAACCAGGTTGGATCTCATGAGCCCTTTCAATCCAAACGTCACAGAACCCCCTCCTCCGCTGCCAGCTCTCCACCCACTGGGGAAGGCACAGCTGGGGCCCTGCTGCCCCATCTGCTGTGGCCCCTGCCCCCGCCAGAGCCCTGTGGATGGCCCAGGAAGCAGCCCTGTGCAGAACCAGGCCTGGGGAAACTGCTGCTGTCTGCTGCCTCTGCCATCTTGGCACCGTGAGAGGGGTTGGGGAGGGAGCAACTGGAATTATTTCTTCAGTCCCACGCCCACTGGGTTCTGACTTGGGAGTGGGAATGGTCTCTCCTTTCAAGACCTGGCAGGGAACTCAATTTGGCCAGAGGGCACCCATGGCTGGGGCAGAGAAATTTCCATTGTGGCAGTATCAGATAGGGGGCCAGAATGTGCAAGGATAGCTAGGAGGGTATTACTGTACTTACACAAATGTGGATGCAGACAGTGTGAGAATAAATCATTACCAAAAGTGTATCCTGGCAGGCTTCTGGAGGGGACTGCCTAGACAGAAGAGTTTAAACAAGGTCTAAGAATTACAACAAAAACCTAATGAAGATCTCCTGAGTTTTTTGAGCATATCTATCAGGCATATTGGAAATACAGACATGCAGATCCAGAGGCCCCTGAAAATATGTGCATGGTTAACATGACTTTTATAAGGCAGAGTGCTCCAGATATAAGGAGGAACCTACAGTGTGCAGAAGGAGCAACTGGCATAAATCCCTTGCAGATTGTTGATACTGCCTTTAAAGTATATAACTCTAGAGAAGAACAGAGAGTCCAGGACTCAAATGATGAAGCACGGGGCCCGGGGCTCCATGCCTCACTAGTGGCTCAAATCCAAATATCTCCACAGGAGCCCCAGGCATGATTGACAGTGGGAACTTGATTAGTGGACTTTTTAATTGATACAGGAATGCTGCTGCAACCAAGCCACATGGGTAGAAATGGTCCAGGGTCCCCGTGGCCACCACCTTGGCCCCTGGCACCAGCCACGCATGGTGCTCTGTGAGTCAGGCAGGGGGTGGGGCTAGGTAGTGGTGAGGCAGCCGTCACTGGCTGAGGAACTCATTGCCACGGGTCCAGGAAGCAGGCCCTGGGGAGCCGCCACCAAAATCCTTGGTGGCCGTGCTAGACTTGGGTGAACACTAGGAGCTGTTCCAGAAGAGCAGAAGCTCACCTCCTAGGGTACCACCAAGCTTTGTTGGTT
Source organism: Lepilemur ruficaudatus (assembly GCA_963574885.1). Classification (NCBI taxonomy): domain Eukaryota; kingdom Metazoa; phylum Chordata; class Mammalia; order Primates; family Lepilemuridae; genus Lepilemur; species Lepilemur ruficaudatus. Next base: position 42,996 of record CAUYRT010051085.1, read on the forward strand.
TTGAATAGTAGGGCCCAGTGAAGCACACAGGAAGCTGCCACTGGGAAGCAGTTTGTTTTGAAGTTTGGGCCTTAGCAGACTTCTACATCTTTGACTGCAACTGCACCATTTGCAAGAAGCAAGTTCTGTTCCTCCTGAGGTCTACCAAAAAGTGAGTAAGGCCACATGGGCCAACAGGACTGTGGGATGTAAATGTAAGAGACCAAAACTGCTCGTGAAACCTAAGTCTGTTGCAGGGCTATCTCTCTCTCATAGCTGCGAAATAGACTCCTGCCTTGGAATGATAAGAATGCTTGCTCATGCTAACCGCCCACTTGTGCTTCTGTGATAATGGCTTGCTTGCAGAAACCGCGGGGTAACATGAGATGAAGATGCTGAAAAAAAATGCTGGGAAAGAGTGCAGAGAGAGATAGCTATAGAACCAATCGCTGTACTAGATAGATGCATATTCAACGCGTGGACAGCTCTTTGTTTGCTGCCTGAACTGGCCCTATAAAACTGCCCTTCCCGCGCCGCCCGGGGTCCTTTGTCCAGAGAAGCGGCCATTGCGTGTTGGTGCTCTGAGACATGGACCCTAACTCGAATTAGTTGGTAATAAACTCCTCTTGTTGATTGCAGCCTCAGTGTTTCGGTCTCTCTGTTCAGTGGCACTGTGAGTCCCGATCTAACATGAACAGTCACACCAATTAAGAGGATTTCTAGGGCATAGGCTAATCATCCCTGTCAGTCCCCTTATACTACACCAATTTTACCTGTCAAGAAACCCCATACCAATCAGTATAGATTCCTGTAGGATCTATGTGCCATTCATGATGAATGAATAGTTTTTGCATTTGAATGGCAGGATCCTGAGACTAGTGGAATGTGTTGCCTCAAAGGTTTAAAAACTCTCCTACTCTGTTTAGTGAGAGCTTAGCAAGGGACTTGGGGAACCTGCAATTGGACCCAGGGATTCTGCTATAAAATATCACCCAAAAAGGAATAGATTTGCAAACAGCAGGTTACTTATTTGGGATTCCAAATTAGCAAGGGAATGTATGGCCTAATGTCAGACCAAAAGCAAGTCATCTTGAATCTTAAAGTACCCAAAAATAAAAGACAACTGTGCGGGTTCCTAGGAATGGCAGGGTTCTGTGACATCTGGATCTCAAACTTTGGGGTTGCCTGACTTGCAGAAAGAATGTAAATTACATGTTCATGAGAAAAACAAGGAATGAGCCTTGGAGTCTCAGTATAGATGCCAGGAGACATCCCGTGGTCAGTGGCATACTTGTCAAAGCAACTGGACCATACTGTGAGATGATGGCTTCTTTGCCTTGGGACAGTAGCTACTCTCAATCTAGCCACCCTGTTACCAGCTGAAGAGAATGAGCCTTTGCAGCACGACTCTTTAGAGGTTCTGGAGGCTGTCTATTCCAGCAGGATGGATCTGTGCATACCATTTGGAAGGAAAGGGGGCTCCTGATGGCAGGAAATAAGGATATTAAGTAAGCAACTGAAATAATGGCCCTGATACAGGCCATGGCTGAGCCCAAGCAGGTGGTCATCATGCACTTTCTGATCACTAAAAAAGGAGACACTTACGTTGCAAAAAGAAATCAGACCACTGACAGGGCTGCTAAGGAGGCTATTGAATGTGATTTGTTCCTCGGGGCCTTGATACCCCACCTAGATTTAGATTAATACAAACCCCACTACACTAATGAGGGTGAAAAAAAAAAGAGTTAAAGACTGGGGCTCTGATACTTGGGATGCCACAGCTAAGTGGAG